>CM070824.1:20188824-20368399 GCA_036326025.1 Chrosomus eos | reverse complement strand
TTTGAGCTCAATAGTTCCTTCAAGATTAATTATTTATTTTGAATTCTCACATGAGTAATTAAAGAGGGGGAAGTTGAGTCATTTAATGAAGTGCATTTAAAAATGTATAAATTTTTAATGTAATTAATATGCTTTGGACACCGGAATTGACACGCCACGTCATTGACCCACTTACCAGATTGCTCATTTGGGGGAGGGGAGCTCAGGTCCTTCATTTTCTGAGTGGGAACCCGTAGCCTCTTTTTTGCCAGCACTTTGTTTTTCTCCATCCTGTTAATGAAAAAAATACATTTTAGATCATTAACGCTAAGTATAATATAAATAGACACTATTTTAACCTAATTCACTTCATATATTTGAGGCAAGAATGGTATCAAAATTAGCAAAAATCAAATCAAATTATTTTCCTAATTGATTGTTAGTTTTATAACCTATAAAACCACCAAGATTAAAATAATTTAAAGATCATGAACCATGATAGCATCCCTATTCTTGGGTGAGTCTTTGCAGAAAATCTCCTCACAACATACGGACTCGTGACACAATATTTATGAACTTGCAGATCTGAAATTTTATTTAGCTAACGTTACCGGCCGCAGCTGCCACCAACTCAGCGTGCGACACCATCCTGTTTCTCCCAGTCCGGTCTTTTATATGAGCTCAGCTTCGCCGATCGCCAGTTCTCAAACTGTTTTCATTTCAAGGACCCCCAGTTTGATATACAACATAGAATCTAACATTAACCGTTAGCTAACGTTAACATTAGCTAACTTAGCCAACCATCCCATTTCCGACGGCTGAATACAGTTCGGACTCGGGAGTTTCTGTCAATTACTTGTTGGTCAGACACCTAATCCCCACCTTCCATTATTATGATAATGTCAAAATAATTTCATTCTTACCTCTTCGGCGTGGCAGGGGCAAAAGCCAACAGGTGCAGCAGCAGTGACCAACGTACTTCTCTCTCAACGGCTCTGTCTCACCCCAGCGAAATTACGAATTGGCGCCAAGACCCGCCCTCCAATCTTCTTCTTCTATTCTTATCTTGACAACTTGTTGTTGTATTACCGCCACCACTGGACTGGAGTATACCCACAGATTATATTTCCTTTATACTATTAAATTCTTTTTAAAAGCCCTGTATTCTTTAAAAAAGATAACAACAATTTTATTTGTTCAGGTCCTATCCCCTGACCAATCCGCTTTCCTAACTTAACCACTCGAGGTGCAAAGTCTAATCAATCGTGTTCGTGATCCATGCAATGAGCTGCTTCGTAGGGCGGGTCTTGGTGCTACCGGTCACGTCTCCCGCGCGTGCAACGTTCGTCAGCGTCTTCTTTTTTTTCGGCGGTTACTGCACTGCCCGCTGTGGAGTGTGGGGCAGAAATGGCTTGAGTTTGGAAGAAACAGCAAAGCTCTCTGTAAAGGATAACGACTAACGGTAAGTAATAGTAATAACGGACACTTTTATCACACATGAGATAGGATTCTTGAAGTAACGTCACCGCATTGCGAATGGCACATTCAAGGCCACTAGCTATGCTAACGTTACTTAGCTACACCTAGCAAATAGGCCTAACGTTACTGTAAATGTTTGTCTACAGAACTCTAGTCTGGCTATCACCAGACCAGGTTCATGAATCAAATCGCCGGCAGAGAGGGCAGGGTTTACCCAGACTAGCAGAACTCTATTCTTTATTAAAATAATTACAAATCGCTAAGTTACATGGTTACAAATCTCTAGACTTCAGACTCTAAAGAAATGTCAAAACATACGAGAAATACATGTGTGTATTTGTGGAATTATTTGGCACAAAACATGTCTTAGTGACATAATATTAGGAGGTAATTTACATGAGTTAGTAATACAAATAACTTGCATTAAATTTACATTTGATTTTGGTGATCAATTGATCATCAATGATCAATACTTTTGGTACTTAAATAATATGATGTTAATAATTGTTTTGTAGTTTGACTTAAGATTTTGAAATTGTGGTACATAACAGTGCAGTAGCCGAGTATTAATAAAACAGCTCTATATTATTTCTGATACCAGTTATTGGCACTGGAAAATTGGCACTTTCTAAGAAATGTATTTCTGTTTACTAAAGAGCTGATTAGATGTAAACCTCTGTTACTGAATAAACGCTTCAGATCAGAATATAGAGTTTTACTTTTACAAAAAGTTCCACTGTATATTCCATTAACTGGGGTCTGTATTTATATAGTATTGGAGTGTCAAAATGACCAGACGAAAACCTGGAAAACGATGGAGAAGGACTGGTAATGAAGAAGACCCAAATAAACGACCAAGACGGGCTGCACAATTGGTGAGTAGCCTGTCATAGTTGTGTTGCAGTAAATTTGCAGCAGATAGGATATTTAATGCCTTATTTTCCTCCCTGCAGTCATCCCTCCCTGCAGCCACCAGTGTTCATGTGGAGACTGATCAGCAATATTTAGGTAACTTATGAAATGTGTTGGTGTGTGTTTAATGTTCAAAAGCCACACCAAGTCCCATGTGCAGAGGAGAGAGAGATCCTGAACAGAATTAGTTCTGATTAAGAATCACAGGCCCTAAATAGATAGATTAGTAGATAGAATGCAGTCTACAGTTGGTCAAACCAAACATGGAAAAATAGCTTTCTCTTATTCTTCTCTTTTTCTTTTTTTTTTTATCTTTTGAGTTTCTTACAAGAAGGTTTCTCACCCAAAATCTGTTTCGGGTGAGAAATCTGAAAAATGTAATTTAAGCAAAATGAGACTCTAATATTGATCTAGAAAGAAGGTGTGAACCACTGATGTGTCCTCTTGTCTGTGTCAGGAGATAGCAGCAGCGGAACACAGCAGGGGGGGGGTGCCTCCTTGAGGAACCCAAAACGCTGCACTTCAAGGGGAACACGCCCAACATCCAGGTGTCCATGCAGGATGTACCGCACTCACTCTCGGACATCAAGTCTCTCACCACCTGCCAGGTACACACACCCTGTCTGTCTGTAATGATGTACAGTATATTTTGTCACTGAGCAGGGGTCTCATTTATAAAGCGTGCGTACGCACAAAAAAGGCCTTGAAACAGGCGTACACCACTTTCGACGCATAAGTTGTGATTTATAAAAAACAACTTGATGGGATAATTTGCGCACCTGTACGCAAACTGTGACCCATGTGTACGAATGTTTTGGAGACGGCGCAGTTTGGCGACACCGATGGTGAGCTGGAGTTAAATACACATAATCTTAGAATAATTTCTTAAAGGGATAGTTCGGCCAAAAATGATATTTAAGCCATGCATTACTCACCCTCAAGCCGTTCGAGATGCATATGTCAATCTTGTTACAGACGAACACATTTTCAGTTGTTTTAGAAAATGTCTTAGACCCTTCAGTGGATATAATGTGAAGATACGGGGTCCACCTACTTCAAGTCCCAAAATGTGCATACATCCTTCACAAAAGTAATCCATCCGGCTCCAGGGGGATAAACGAAGGCCTTCTGAGGGTAATCCGTGCGGTTTTGTCGTAAAAATATACATATTTAAAACTTTATAGATGAAAATATCTGACTTCCGTCAACGATCGACGGGCGTTCACGGGTAATGGACGACGTACGAGGTAGGACGTAGCGTAGAAAACGTTGTGACGTAGAATGAACGCGCAGGCGCCGCCAGAGAGCAGAGCAAACCTCACGTCGTTTCCTACGCTACGTCCTAGGCTACGCTACACCCAGATTTACCTGCCTCTGAATAGAAAAGACACTTGTACGTTAGCGCCTTTACTACAGTGTCTTGAGGAAATTAAGGCCTGGATGGCAAAAAATCTCTTATGTTTTAATGAAAACAAAACAGAGGTTATACTTTTTACCCCCGGAGGTACTTATGAATCGAGAAATTTTGACCTTGTTGAGTTGAATCCATTTGTGAAGTCCTATGTCAAAAATTTAGGTTTCACTATGGATTGTGATTTTAAACTGGACAAACAGATTAACTTGGTAGTTAAATCGAGTTTTTTCCAGTTGAGACAGCTCACCAAGCTGAAATCATTTCTGTCTTCCAGAGACTTTCAAAAACTCCTCCATATTTTCATCTCATCGCGTCTAGATTATTGTAATGGCCTTTACATAGGCATTAGTCAGGCCTCTCTCTCTAGACTGCAGAGGGTCCAGAATGCTGCAGCTCGCTTGCTGACAGGTACACGAAAGCGAGAACATATTACACCTGTTCTTTCCTCGCTTCACTGGTTACCAGTTTCTTTTAGAATTAATTTCAAAATCTTGTTGTTTGTGTTTAAATCACTTCATGGCCTCGCTCCCAGGTACATGACGGAACTGATTAAGCAGTACGCTCCATCCAGAGCGCTTAGGTCCGCTGACCATTTGCGTTTAGTAGTCCCGCGTGTGAGACTGAAAACCAGGGGTGAAAGAGCATTTTCAGTGGCTGGACCGAAGTTGTGGAATAGTTTGCCCCTGTACATCAGGCAGTCTCAAACCATTACTATGTTTAAATCGAATCTAAAAACTTATTATTACAGTTTGGCATTTGACGCTGTGTGAGAGTTTGTTTTATTCTTTTATTGTTTTATTGTTCTTTTGTATTTTGGTCATGTTGGTTTGAGTGCATAAGTATGTTTGTGTACAGCACTTTGTTAAACGCTTGCTGTTTTTGAAAAGTGCTATATAAATAAACTTTGACTTTGACTTTGACGCTACGTCATGACGTTTCCTACGCTACGTCCTACCTTGTACGCCGACTTCCATCACCCGTGAACGCGCGTCGATCGTTGACGGAAGTCAAATATCTTCATCTATAAAGTTTTAAATATGTATATTTTTACGACAAAACCGCACGGATTACCATCAGAAGGCCTTCGTTTATCCCCTGGAGCCGGATGGATTACTTTTGTGAAGGATGTATGCACATTTTGGGACTTGAAGGAGCTGGACCCCGTATCTTCACATTATATCCACTGAAGGGTCTAAGACATTTTCTAAAATAACTGAAAATGTGTTTGTCTGAAATAGGGATGGGCACAATTAATCGACGATCGATTATTGATCGTTAAGAATTTCGTCGATCACGTTAATTTGTTATCGATTATCATTAAACTAATGCTGCTGCGCAGTGTGAGTGGAAAGTGGCTGGTCAAGTTAGCGCGGAGGTTCCTGTGCATCCCGGCAACGTCAGTCCCATCAGAGCGGGTGTTTTCAGCGGCTGGACTGAAGCCTTGTTTACCCTCGACTTGTCCGCCCGAGCGCGAAGGTGAGCGCGGCAAAAATTATGTCATTGTGGTATTCGGTGTTTCACAGGCGAGCGCGTCGAGTATAAACGCCTCGTCCGTTTGGGGAGGTGCGCGAGCACTCTCTGCGGAGACTCGCGGGGAAGAGCCAGGCGAAAATGTAAACATGCTTGACGGTCACCAGGTTGCGGTCGCGTCTGACCCCAGATCATGTCATCAACAGATTTCTCAACAAAAATCAGTAGACTGGTGTAGAAGTTGTATGTGAGTTACTAGTTATTTTTTATGAGGCTTTGTTTAGTAGCCTAGCTAGGCTAATTGATTGTAAGGTAACTTAGGCTAATCTCTCTCACTCTTTCTTGACTCCGTGCCTTGGATAGTTTTGAGTTAGATTTTGACAAAACCTGTCAGATCTAAGTATTATTATGTTTTTGGTTAAGTTATTGTTTAACATGATTTTTTTTATTATTTAGGAACAAACTAGGGTCTCTGTTTAAGATGCCAACTTGCAGCTGCAGGTTCTGTTGTGTTAGACTAGCACTGACTGCAGCATATCTTCAAGTTTAGCCTATAACCGAACGTCCAGTTTAACTGCCACAAGTTGATCATCTTGTAGCCTAATAAAGATCTAATCGAGGAAAAACACGCTGTATTTTTGTATTTTCATTGAATTTTTAATTTATAAAAAGTTAAATAAATAATGAATTTGAAAATAAAAATATTAATGATTAATCGATAGTCGATCGTTAATTCTCCCGACGATCGACTAAGAAAATTTAATCGAATGCCCATCCCTAGTCTGAAACAAGATTGACATATGCATCTCGAACGGCTTGAGGGTGAGTAATGCATGGTTTAAATATCATTTTTGGCCGAACTATCCCTTTAATGAGCATGTGATCGCCATCAGAGTTTATCACAGGTTTGCATTAAAGTCTGTGTAGAGAGAACGGTGTCGTCTTAGCGGCCCCTAATTTAATAACTAATGAACGTTGCGACGGAAGTGAATTAATCACAACTAACTTTAGCTAGAAAAAGCTAGATAAATAGCTAGATAATACCAAGTATTATCCATTTGTCTCTGTAAAGCTGCTTTGAAACAGCCTACACTGTTAAAAGCACTATATAAATGAAGATGACTTGACTTGACAAACATTTAAATATTCAATAAATAGAAATATTTGTTGTGGATGGAATGCTTTTGAACACTTTTCTTCTGGCATGCTGTGCTTTAATGTTTTAACTATAATTGCTTATCATGATAGCTGAATATTAAATTAATAGATGAATAATTGTTTGAGAAAATAGCTTTGTGCAAATAATGATCAACATGGTCTAAATCTGTTTCAATTAAAAATACGATTTAGCCTGTGGAAAAGATTGAGAAAAATAAATGTATTTTACACTATTTCATTTATTTATTTTAAAAAAAAAAGGCAAACTAAATTATTTTTATTAATGTGACGTGACGCACATCCATATTTCATATTGACTAATGTCTTGTAGCTGTTGAGGCAAAATTAATACTTAAATAAAGAGCATCACGTTTAAGAGACAAGATTCCGAATTGTATTAAAATAAATATTTATTTTCTGAAGAAATAAACAGGAACCCATTCTAACACACATGCTAGCTGTGGGCCAGAGTGGGAACAAAGAACCAGATTCTGGCTAGCAGTTTTATACTGTTCTCAGATAAGAGAAAACAAAAGGACTGGCCACCCCTAGCCCCAGGGGTTTTCTCATAGAGGTGACACACCAAAATACCTTCTGATTGTCTTTAGTCATGCTCTCACATAGGGCTGGGTGATATGGCCTAAAAAAAAAATCCCCGATTTTTTGACAAAAAATCCGATTTACGATTTAAATCGATTTTTTTTCTCCCTACATAAAATCAATCCTCAGATGAAAAAGAAATTGTTCAAAACAAGTTTTTACTTTATTTTGTTTTGATATTCCCTTCTGGGATATTATCTGGATTAAAGTGCAATCAGAAACAACAACCCAAAAAGACCAGAGGGTCCTGTCATTGTAAATAGCCTAGTGTAAATGTAACATAACATAAAATGGGTGGATTGGGAGGGATGTGTAAAGAAAAAAAAACTTGCATCACAAGAAGTTTATTGTGATTGTCAAATTATTTGGTAACTAAACATCATTTTATCAAGTTTATTAACTATGTAAACACAATGTTTACATGCATAAAGACTGGTATGCTACTGTTTTTATTATTGCTTAACACAAATTTCACAATTTCAATTCATGTGATTTTGATTCTGATATTGATTCAATATCAATTCCTTTGGATAAATATTAGTAGATATGTTAATGTGTTATGTTAATTGTTCTCCAAAAATAAATCACCTAATGCTGTAAACAGAGAGCCCTGTCATCTGGTATTATTAAAGGTTAAAACTAACTCAAATTAAACATAATGCGTTTTTTATAATAACAAACAATGTTATAATATTTTAATGATATAGGTAAAATATAATAAATGTTAGGGTGTAACGGTACATGTATTCGTATTGAACCGTTTCGGTTCGAGGCTTCCGGTTCGGTACGCATACAAACCGAACGATTCCTTGGACCATTTTTCCTGCCGACAATATCCGCGCTGACGCGAGCGCGACCACTACAACGTTGCGCAACATCACATGGCAAACGTAATGAAAGCGAAACGAAACTGCGCTACTCATTATATTGTGCATTACGGACCGTTTATCAGTTCGGACCAGCAACATAGATCTGTGCAGCGCGAGCTCTAGCGCGAGCCGATCTCGATCAAGCAACACTGTTACTACACAGCACTAAGAGATCCATTAAAGAAAGCACTTGAATTCGCCACTGAAGTAATAACGCTGCGAGATCTAGTGAGAAGTGTTCACATGTCTCCGTTATTAACCGTAGATCTCTATTAGATCAAACAGCGCTGACGTGGAAACCAGGAGAAACATTGTGCCGTGAACTAACTAGTAGCCTAATAACGTTAGGCTCCAAGTCCACAGATCAGCAACATTCACCATAGCACATACACTAATTGTAAGTTTGACTGGAATAGTGAAATGCTTTCAAGTACTTCACACATCTTTTTCCAGCACTTCAAAACTCAAATATTATATAAATAAATATATATTTAAATGTCATTTTTAATGTGATGACCAAAACATTATTTATTCATCCTTCAAAAATTACCCCCATTTAAACCTGAGTTTCAAGATGTAGGAAAACTCACACTTATATAAAAAAATATTTTTTTCTTTTAATAATAGGAAATTTCTCTGGCATTTCTTTCTTTTTGCTGTATCGAAAACGTACCGAACCGTGACTTTAAAACCGAGGTACGTACCGAACCGTGATTTTTGTGTACCGTTACACCCCTAATAAATGTGTAATATAGTTATCATATTTAGCCAAATACTCCTCTTTATAGCAATTATTTTAAGTCCAACTAACATGCGTGCTATGGGTCATTAAAAGGCATCCTGAGGTAAATGTAACGTTACGTGACACATGTTGTTCTCCAGCTGTTTTATGGACATCTTTCCGCGGTTGAAAAACACTGATCGATTGATTTTATTAGCTACATTTGGGTAAGTTAGTAGTGAAGAGTAACAGATGATCGGTTCATGTGCCGCTTGAACTGAGATCTGTCAGCGATCTTTCACGTCACATTTACAAGCGCCAAAACGGTGTTTATTGTTTGAATTTCGTAATAAAATTAACAGAATCTGAGAGACGAGAATCTGTTTCATATCAACAGTAACCTGCTCTGTCTTGTATGTCGGTGTCAGTGTCCTCTTTGCTTCGCGATGTTTCTCTGCGTGAGGAAATGGATGTGTGTGTGACAGCGTGTAAAAAGTGACAATTGCGTGTCTCTCAGTGAATTCGTGAGAGTTGGCGGCCTTGCAGATTCAGTTTGTAAATGTTTTCGGCGGGTGTGCTTCTGCTGCCGCGGTTTTGTTCATTTGCCATGTTGTTTGTGTATCTCTATCATGGCAAGCGCTGAGCGCGGTCGGAACTACGGGAGCCCATATGGGCGCGTCGGCGGTTGTTAAAGAGAAAACCGATTTTCATTAAAAAAAATCGGCGTAAACTCGCGTAAGCTACACATTCGAGTTAATCGATAAAATCGATTTATCGCCCAGCCCTACTCTCACAACATCATAATAGTAAAACAGGGTTAGTTGTTTCTCGTACTCAGAAATACAGAGATTATGTGGCATTTCAATGCAATGTTCATTATTAATCAGCCAGTATTAAAATTTCCACAACATAGGCTACCTACCGGTAAACATGTTAGATGGATCACATGGATGAATAATCATATGCAAATGATATGCAGATGAAGATATGCATAGTAAAACTAGGCATTGTAAGCTCCTTATAAGGTTGTTTCGGGGAGGAGACGCATTTGCGCACAATCTTCCGCTGATTCTGGCTGACTGGGATTTATAAAGTGAATGTTGCGCAGGTTCTGGTGTATGCATGGTTTTAGTTGCGCATGCCATTTTTGGCTTTCCGGCGCACGTACACTTTTAGTAAGGATCCTACGCACAGTTTTATAAATGAGACCCCAGATCCTGCTAAAATATGACACAATAATCTGAGTGTAAGAAAGTGATATACAGGTTGAGACGATATAGGTTTTGTTTTGTGAATGTGACAAGATGTTTTTTGATCCTTAATGATTTTTATTCTATTTTATTACCAGCACAAGGTATCGTGGCACAAGAGAGTATTTCAACTGTTAACTCTATCAAAGACAATGAAGAACCATCTTCCAGATCAGCCTTCAGAGATCCTCCTGATGACCTAACAACTGAACTACATGGCAATGCTGAGTATGATCCATCTCAATTATTTGAGGAAGCTCTCCCTGATGTGGGGGATTGGACATATGATGATGGACATTTGTTCAATGAGGGATTTGAAGAGGGTTTGAGTGAGGACTGTGCAGAAGAGTCAAATTTCAAGGACACAACACACAAACCATTATATGACAATGCATCAATAACTGTTGCAGAGAGCCTTCTGATCATCATGGCTTACGTAAACTGTCATAAAGTAACTGATAAGGCACTTAGTGATTTGCTTAAAATGTTTAAGTTGGTTTGTCCTGATAGTCTGAATACAGACTGCTTAAACAGTGTACAGAAGTTAAAAGACTTTTTTTTCTCACATGCTGCATCATCTCCTATTGTATTGCATAAATATTGCAGTACTTGTTTTGGGTCATTAGAAGGTGAACAATTACAATGTCTATCTTGTGGGGCCAGTGTGTCAGAAGAAAGATCCTCATCCTTCATAGAGGTTCCAATTGATGCTCAAATAAGGTCATTGTTTCTCAAGCCAGGTTTTCAGGAGAAACTTAACTTTAGATTAAGCAGGAAGAAGACAGATCCTAACAACATTGAAGATATATATGATGCAGAAATTTACAAACAGCTTGTAGATGGGGGTGGTCCTCTTAGTGACCCTAAAAACATCTCACTTACTTGGAACACAGATGGGGTACCTATTTTCAAATCGTCCAAGTTTTCAGTGTGGCCTTTTTATTGTATCATCAATGAACTTTCATGGAACGCACAAAAAGAGAGAATATGATATTTGCTGGACTTTGGTATGGGGACTCAAAACCATCCATGGTTACATTCCTTAGACCACTAGGTGACACACTGAGTAAACTTGCAGATGATGGAATTCTTGTGCAACCTGCAGAGTTGAGATCTGAACCTTTTGTGTGTAAAGTGCTCACCATTGCTGGAACATGCGACTTACCTGCTAAAGCATTAGTCCTTAATTCAGTGCAATACAATGGGAAATTTGGATGTCATAAATGTGAGCAGCCAGGAGAGACTGTAAAGACAGGGGAAAGGGGACATGTTCATGCATTTCCATACCAACATAGAGATCCAAAAGGCCCACTGCGCACAAATGAAATGTTTGCTCTTAATATGAAAATCGCAAATGAGACCAAAACCCCTGTTAAAGGGGTGAAGGGTCCTTGTTGGCTTAGCAAACTTAAATGTTATAACCTTATCAAAGGCACTGCCATAGATTACATGCACTCAGTCCTTCTTGGAGTAATGCGCCTTCTGATGGTTCTGTGGTTTTCTCCAGAGTTTTCTCGTCAGCCCTTCAGCATGGCAAAAAATGCAAAGGAAATTGACAGGCGATTTCAGGATATCTCTCCTCCATCCTCCACTCGATATCCTAGATTAGTGACATCTCACAGAATGTTTTATAAAGCATCAGAATATCGGGATATTTTGATCTTCTATGGACCTGTTGTTTTCCGTGGAATTCTTGCAACACTGTACTACAAGCACTTCCTTCTACTAAGTGAAGCCATTTTCATTTTGTTGATGGAATCCATATCAATTGAACAGATTGATCATGCAGAGAAACTACTGTGGAACTTTTGTTCCCAAATGGCTAATCTATATGGTGAGCGGTACGAAACTGCAAATGTACACCTTCTTGTGCACCTAGCAGACAGTGTGAAGGCCCTTGGTCCATTATGGACTCATTCGTGTTTCCATTTTGAGGACAAGAATGGCTATTTGTTAAGGCTCATACATGGCACTCAAAATATACCTATGCAGATGGTCCATGCAGTCAAACTTGTGCAGTCTATTCCTGTTATTTCACAAACCATAAAACCAGGGAATGCCATAGCTGAATTTTACACACGGATGACTAAAGATGATAGTTTCTGTCAGAAAAACAATGATTTGTCTAGGACCAAACTATATGGAGCATCTAGTGAACTTCAACTGGACACAGTTCAACTCTCTACATTGGAAAGACATACTGGTCATTGCATCAGTTCTAAAACAGTAAGGATCTTTCACAGGGCACAAGTTAAGAGAAATTATCTCACATCAAAACACTATGGGAAAGGCAATAGAAGAAACAATTTTACAGTCGTTTTTTCTAGTGATGGACAAAGAAAGTATGGACAGATTGAGTTCTTCTTTACCTCAGAACATTCATATGCCAAATGGGCCCTTGTTCATGAATTCAAAGTTGCTGGTTTTTCTTTGCTGCATGATAGTGTGACAAATGGTACATGCAGTCATGTTGTTCCCCTATTGGAAACCTCTGTTAATACAGTAGTTTCCTTGGATTATATATTGGGTAAAGTTGTTTTCTTTGACTTGACATCTATGCCTGGCATTGTTTTTGCAGCTAATTTCCCAAACACACTTGAAAAGTTTTAACCCTTAATATTGGGTTTATACTGGATGCAACATGGTCAAGGGTGTGTGGTGGCAAGATGAATAGCCTCTATTGTATTATCAGGGTGCTTGAATGAATTGAATTAACCTGTTAAGCTTCACCCCCAATTTGGAAAAATCCCCAGAAATGGCATACCCAAACTGAAACAGATACAGTTCATGAACCATTGGTTCTAAAAGCACAAGTATGATCTCATTTGAAAGCTGACACCTGGCAGTTTATTGCAAATGTAGAATTAATTATTGTCATAATGAAAAATAAATGTTATAAATAGCTTCAAAGTTTTGTCAAGTTATTAGAAATTTATTTTTTATGAAATATTTTCATGAAAATAAAATTGAAGTTGGCCCTGTAGCAATCTAGAAATGCACTGCAGCTAAAGCCACATGTCTGACCATGTTATATTTAAAATCTGAAGATGATATGTCTAAAACTCTTTATTTAGTTAAATGTTTTTCAAGATCATGTCAAACGATTTTATTTTGATTAGACTCTAAAAAGCAAACTGATGTTTATTGTCATTTTCTAAGCATCTATTCAATCTGTTTTCTCTATTGTGTTGTGGTCTAAACGATCTCCATTCAGTGTCAGTCTCCCCTGCACACATTCACACCTCTCCAGCCTCTGGTTATTGCTCTAAATATGCTTTCTTTTGTCTGCATTATAATTACTAACGACTGGCTATTCACACAGTTTCAACCCCTAATCTCTTTTAGGGAAAGTTCTCAAAGTTCTCACCTTACATTTGAAACTATATAAAATGACCTTCTTGAAAAAAGAAACATTTCAGCAAGCAGTCCTATTTAGAAATATTCATAAATATAACAGCTAGGTAGCAGGTGCACCAAGGGCTAGCTAGCATGTTAGCTTAGCACACCATCAATACACGACAATTTATGAGATTAAAAACATGTTTGTGCTCTAAAACTTACTTTATAGCACAAGTCGAGTGTTTTAAATAACCTTCTGTGCTCTGATTTGGCTTCAGATAAAAAAATCGGACAGAAAATATAGTATTTTATAGTATTCTTCACCATGATAAAGTCTATATCGATTAGCATTACATTATAAATATAATCTATTATTATGAAAATACCTGACATGGCTCGAAGAACACAGGTAAACCAAATATCATTGCAATCATGTTTATTGTCTTCAAAACATCTTTATCTGCATGTTACAGCGATCTCTGTTAGTGTTTACGTCGTGATGGACTTCCTGAAATGTCACATGATATGATTCTTCTTCGTGTTCCAAATTTGGAGTCCATATGTGCACAGGGCGCCCTCAGGCTGCCAGTATGTATTGAAAACACAGTACATCAGAGTCTCCAGCGCTCATAATGATTAAATCGACGCATTTGGGTAGATATTCAATAAATATGATTCCTGTCTATATAAATCTGATGTAAACCTATGAGAATCTATCAATATTTCTCCAAATCTGTACACTTTTGAGCTAAAAGCCCTGATGGACGTTGTTTTGTCAAGCTCTGTCGTGACGATCTCACTGGAGTTTTTTTCTGAATGGAAGCGGCTGACGCTCATAATTCATATCAAAGGTATCGACTCATTTTTTGATTACATAACTCCAGACACAAATTAAGACATAACTGTCACTATACGATTCTCAGAATACAATAGTGGTCAAATACTAAACCTTCAGTCTTATATCTTTTTAATGATGTATAGTTTGTCAAGGTATTAACATTGAATCTGATAGTAACTTTGAACGATTTAAAAAAAAAAAACGCTCAGAGCGCCCTCGCTCTGGCGAAGGTTAAGAGGTTGAATTAAAAAAACAGCATGTGCTCTATTATGTGTTACACACTCTTTTACTGCTCTATACAATAGAGCTTTGCTGTGAATTCTGTCAGCACAATGTCAACATTTAGAAAGTTCACAAAGGTGTCTTTTGAGCACCACATGGCTTATTTTTGATGGGTTATGTTTTGGAACTCAAAATTGTAATTAATGAATTGTATGGCTTTTGTCAGAAATCAACACATTTTGTATGTTGAACATTAAACCATCTCAAATTATTTGCCTGAATTGAATACTTTTCTTAAATTTTGCGCTGAGATAAACTGAGATATGATTGAGCTATAATATTAAATAATGTCTCATATTGAGACTAATTTGAGAGCTTGCACTATTATTTTTTCTTTTTTTCTGAAATACTAGAAAGAGACAACTGTAAGAGAATCTGAGAACTCAAATAGTGAGCAGTACGAGACATATTTCTCACTGAGATATAACTGAGATCAAATTGAGACATATTTGAAAGCGGCACAGTATGTCTCATTTTTCTCTTAGTTGAGATCAGGAAAAGAGACAGCTGTGAGAGAATTTAGAGAACTTGCACTGTGCTCAATGTGAGACTTAATTCTCAGGAGAGACATTTGAGAAGAATGAGAAAACCACTTTGGTCTCAATTAGCGCTCATTTATATCTAGGAGATGTAAATGTGACATAAAGGAGATCTCATCTTCAATTTTGCTTTGCTATGGGTATGTTCCCCTGCACTTTAGGCACTTTCCACACATTTGTTCTGCATCTTGTGACTTGATTCAGACTTATTTAGTTTTGTATTTTTATTTATTAAAAAGGTATATTCTGTTCTAATTTAATTCTGTTAATTAATTGTTGATTATTTTTCGGTGCATCGATCT
Source organism: Chrosomus eos (assembly GCA_036326025.1). Classification (NCBI taxonomy): domain Eukaryota; kingdom Metazoa; phylum Chordata; class Actinopteri; order Cypriniformes; family Leuciscidae; genus Chrosomus; species Chrosomus eos. Next base: position 20,353,247 of record CM070824.1, on the reverse strand, counting down.
TGCGCTCTGTACTTAGAGGCTGCTCGCACAGGCAATATAGCTGACTGAATTTGATTTGCATGTGAAATGCAAATCATGTCTGCAGTGTGGCCTTTCTGCAGTTATTTAGGTTATTTCTTAGTTTTATTGATCCAAAATGTTTTATAGCCTACATTTTCTTCTATATCTTTGTGTGATGTTCTGTACATGGCGGCTTTAAAATGTTAAAGCCCCGCCCCCTCCCCAACCCCACACACGATTCGACTATTAATCGACTATAGGGAAGACTTGACGATTCTGATTCGACTATGAAAATCCTTAGTCGGGGACACCCCTAATTTTCTGTTTAAGTAATCCATATGAAAGCAACTTTGTACAGTTTCTCCAGCCCCAGCTCATTAGATCTAATGTGACCACACCCTCCCACACGCACATGAGCTGTTCACATGCAAATGATCCAGGTGAAGGAACGCAGAGCTGTAAACGCCCATTACCGTTAAACAACCCAATAAACAAAGAATCAGCAACTTCAGTATTCCTCTGCATTTCATCAAAGAATTAGAATAACACAATTTGATTATAACGACTTTTAAGGTAAGACACATAATAGTAAGTGTCGTCTTGTTGCATAAACTTTACATTGTAAATATTAGTTAAACTGGTGCCAGGCTAAAATATTATGAAATGAGATTGGAGTAAAAACATGAAGCCTAATGCTAAATGAATATACATGTGTACACACAATCATGTTTTTATGTTCGATAATTAAACACAGCATAATATAAAGTAGTCTAGTATGAGTGTTTTTTTTCTAATATGGTGAATATTATAATGTTTACACCTGTGTTTACTGTTAAAAACTGTGTTTGTGGATATCTGCTCAAACGTAGATATGTATAATGTAACAATATTGTTTCATAGTTTGGAGCGGCTCGATCGCTTCAGTAGATGTTCTCTGAGTATGAGTCAGTCATTTGAAAAACAAAACAAGCCAAACATTAGGCTTCATGTTTTTACTCCAATCTCATTTCATAACGAATGGAAACGTTTGAGGTAACATATGATAATCCATATACTTTTGTCTAGTGTAGTGTTATTGAAGTTTTCCTTTTTAATGATTTATAGGCTGCCTGGTTCTTTTCTCCTGTAGGTTCCAGTGATCCTTAATTAAAGAACCCAGGCTGCAGTTCACTAGCAAGTTGTCACACTTTCACTTCCGCACTGAAGCCCCGGCTTTCCTGCACCTTGGAGCTCTTGCACTAACTCCAACCTTGTGTCACAAAAGCCCCTCAGGGGTAATTTCACCACGCATTGAGTCTGGCCCTCTTTTCTCACGCCACAATATACACTACCGTTCAAAAGTTTGGGGTCGGTAAGATTTTTAACGTTTTTAAAAGAAGTCTCTTCTGCTCACCAAGGCTGCAATTTATTTGATCAAAAATACAAAACAAACCCATTAGTATTGTGAAATATTATTTCAATGTAATGGCTGTTTTCTATGTGAATATATATAGTAAAGAGTAATTTATTCCTGTGATCAAAGCTGAATTTTCAGCATCATTACTCCAGTCTTCAGTGTCACATTCAGAAATTATTCTAATATGAATTTTTGATGCTCAAGAAACATTTATGATTATTATCACAGTTGAAAACAGTTGTGCTGCTTCATATTTTTGTGCAAAACGTGATTTTTGCATTATTATAAATGTCTTTCCTGTCACTTTTGATCAATTTCAAAGTCCTTTCTGAAGAAAAGTATTAATTTCTTTAAAAATATTGACCCCATACTTTTGAACGGTAGTGTGTATATAATACTCATTTTAACAAGAAAAATCTAAAATGTATTCCCAAAATCGTGCAGCCCTATAGTTTCTCTTGATATCAGCATGTTCACAGGTGTTTTTTTTTTTATTTTTTACAGGGACCAGATGCCACTGGATGAGTCCTGCTAATTTCAACTTTAAACACTCTCTGCACATGAACATGGTAAAATGAAAAATCAAACACCTTGAAAATGACAGGTATGTACTATGTTTCAGGAATGGCACAAAGTTGTAGGGCTGTCAATCTTCCTCTATAATACTATTCGAATTCCATTCCTTATTTTATTTAATATTCGAATATTAAATGCTCAAATTCATCATATTATTAATATTTACGACATTACACAGGCTTATCAATCACCAATGCCACTATAGCATGTGGTTGTTATTACACGTTCTGTCCACTAGAGGGACTTCTAACATTACAATTAACATTTAGAAACAGATGATCGCTTTCTATGGAACAAACGCGCGTGCATCTATATTACAGTTTTTCTCGATTGCTTAAACACATTTCTTGAAATTATACCTCGTATTCTCAAAACAGTAAACACAAATCCATAACGTCTCACCCAATTCCCCAAACATCCTATTTCCGGGTCAAAATGAAGCTCTACACTCAAAACCATTCACTCTTGCTGAAAAACCAAACTTTGCCCTCAGACGGGACACACAAGCCTTTAAAATCACACACACTACAACATAGTCTAACACACTGGTGCAATAAATTCAAAACAACATTTCCAAAACTGGTAAGTTATGTTGCTTGTGGTTTCCCCCCTTCACAAACCTTTTCACATAATGAACAGACATAACTAATGGATTTGTACTCTTCTTCTTTTTTTTACTCTCTCCTCTAAAAAATGTTTTATATTTACTTACGTAAAATGTCTGTGACCATCATATGACAGTAAAAGAGCACACACACACCTATGGAGTTGTATAGGAATGGTAAAGAGTGTTGGTACGTGACAGAAGGGCCTCCACTCAAGGATGCAATATGATAAACAACTCTAAGAAATGTTCCACATATGGTTGAAATACGATCATTGGCCTAGAAAGATATCATTCTGGGACTCAAGACTGTAGTGGTTCCACTGAAGTAGAAAGGATGCCCTCCTTCACTGTCACACTCTGCAGCCACTCTGTGTGACTGTTCAACTGCTGACCTTTTCCTGCAAGAAAATAAACCTCATCAAAGACAATTGGAAATGTTTGTCTCTTATTTAGTGATAGAATTTTCTTTGCCACCACACCTCCCTGAAGGTTCTGATGATGGAGGCGACGGTGAAGGACTCAAATCTGGCCTTACTTGTAGCCCGGCCTTCCTCAGTCATACCATTGACAAAGACATGGTCAACTAAAGTGGCTTGAATTTCATCCGAGACTGCTTGTTTTCTTGTCCTTCCCCTCCCTTCCCCTTCCCCTTGCTCTTCCTCCTCCTCCTCCTCCTTCTCCTCCTCCTCCTCCTCCTTCTCCTCCTCCTCCTCCTCCTCGACCTCTTCCTTTATGTCTGTCTTTCATTGGTCCAAAACTCAAACTGATTCGTGCCCTTTTTTCTATTGAAAGATCTGATTGATGTGTGTCAAATTTTGACTCTTAGTGTTTTCACCTGGGTAATTGTGTGCTAACTGAGCTGAAGCTGTGCTAACTTGAGTGAACAATATTGAATACTAGTGCTTTCTAAATGACTATATGGTCTAGGCCAGGGGTCTCCAACACGTCGCTCGCGAGCTACCGGTAGCTCGTGGCCTGATTGTTGGTAGCTCGCCAAGGGGCCGTTGACATATCGCATCTTTTGTGTGCTCAAGTTCGTTATTTCAAATGTAGGCGCGCGGCAAGCACAAAATTGAACCGACGCGCTCATTTTTTTCTAGGCGCAGCGAGATTAAATCTCAACGCTTCTTACATGCGCATGCAAGTCTTTTAGGGGCTCGCGCTTCTTGAGACACACACGCACACTAGCACACACACGCAAGGTTTCTCATTTGCCGTGCGCGCGGCGCGCAACACGGTTTGAACATACATATTCACGTAGCTTTCGAAAACCGGGACATTCAGTGTCCCGGGAGAGTGCATAAATTTCCCGGGACAGGTTATTAAAAAGAAGGACAACAGGTGGCAACCCTAACTATTAATGATAAAAGATAAGCTAATGTGCATTAATGTAAATGTCAGTAATTTATCTTTGACTCATTCTTTTATAAAAATGATTTAAAGGCTGAAATATGTGAGGTTTATCTTTTTATAAAACCTTTTTTGTCAACTTTATTTGAACTTGTACATGTTAGTATTGCATGTTGCAAGACACTGCTTTAAAATCTGGCCATCATTTTTAATGTTATTATTTTAATGTTTATGTAAACAAAGTGCATATTGATGCTAATTTTATTTGCTGGTTTTCGACATAAAACTTGGTGAATTGATTTTATTGTGTAGTATTATTACTTTTTGAACAGGATTCTGAGATAACCGTGATCATTATGATATATAATCATGAAATGAAATTTTCATGCCATTTCAGTTCTAGTTATGATGCACTATAAAATCAACTATAATTGTGTGTTTTTACAGTATATTATGCAAAGTACAATTTTCTATAAAAAAAAAATCAGTTCTTCTCTCGACATTTAAGGGTGACATACCGGCGTACAAAAACTCTTTTACCGGTAGTTGCCAATCTGAGAGTTATGAGACATTATTTAAGAGATTTAAGTATTGTATTACATGAGTAGCTCTCGGCCACTTTCGTTTTTAAAAAGTAGCTCTCAAAGGAAAAAAGGTTGGAGACCGCTGGTCTAGGCAATGAGAAATGAAGGGATTTGTGAGTTTTGCAGTGACAGTTCAATAATTCTGACTCATGTGTCAAAACAGGGAATAGTGTTTATAGTTTAGTGAATTGGGTGTGCTTTTTGATAAATGGCATTATGGTTTTGAAATTTTAGTTCAAAAGCCTGGTTATAGTGTTTAAGCAATTGAGAAAAACTGTTACTACCACCTATACAGCATGCTAACCAAATCAGGGTGCATACTAACAATAACTTGTCTCCTTAGCTAGACTCCTTGCATGCTGGCTAATAACTTTTTTAAAGCTGGTTCTCCAACATTAACAGCGCTGTGTTGGACAGTTTTGTGTAGCGGTGTTTCATGAGGGAGAGAGCGCGCGAGAGGTACGGGTGAGTGAGTGAGAAAGTGCGCACGAGAGGTACGGGTGAGTGAGAGCGTGCGAGAGGTACGGGTGAGTGAGAGAGTGCGCAAGAGGTACGGGTGAGTGGGAGAGTGCGCGAGAGGTACGGGTGAGTGAGAGAGTGCGCGCAAGAGGTACGGGTGAGTGAGAGAGCGCGCGAGAGGTACGGGTGAGTGAGAGAGTGCGCGCAAGAGGTACGGGTGAGTGAGAGGTGGGCCACCACGGGAAATCCAACGTGCGCAATTGTGTTACTATTCAAAATCTTTATTGTTCATCAGACGAAACAAAAGCATTTTCACATGCGTGTAAGCCGCGAGAAAGGCAAGGTTGCATATATATATATATTTTTTAAATATACAAAAAGCAATATTCGAATAGTAACTTCAGCGTTCGAATAGTATTGATTTTTTTAATATTCAAATTATATTCGAATTTCGGAATTCGTTCAAACAGCCCTACAAAGTTGTGTGACTGTTCAAGCCTCTGTCTATCAGTGTTTTTACTAATGTGCTTTTTTGTCCTTTGTTGTGTATCTTTGGATTTTATTTTGTTGTGAATAATACCAAACAATCTAAAAGCCATTCTTTTTTTTAATCTCCTCAATCTTTGTGCAAAGCTCCTCATAATGATAGGCCCTGATAGCACCTGATACGGCCATTGTGGGACGTTGAATGCAGTGTAATAAGACTTTAGCCATGAAAATGTCACAAGTAACAGAAATAAGAACAAATCTCAGAGCATGTCAGAATACTCCAGGACCCAGAAAATACCTCACACCCCAGAGGGTTAACATGAAATAAGCATGACGAAACATAGAAATGTGGAAGGCCTCATAGACCAATAGCTTACTTAGTAAAGAGGGCCACAACAGAGGACTGGTTGACGTGGCATGTGCTGCCACGTGCTGATGTGCTGATGTGGCCTGTGCTTGGCGACGCGTCTGTCACTTTTCTGCTCTCACGTACATTTGTAATCCTCCTCGTGATTTTACTAGTGTCAACCCTATCAACTACCAGCTATATCTCTGCAATTATACAATATGATCGGGCCGCGTTGTTCCGCATTAAGGCACATATGCAGAACTTGTGTATTACCTGGGACAGATGTTATGAGTTTCTCCCTCCAAAACTGGAGTGCCAAGCGCCATCGTCAGGATACCTGCTGCTTACCCGGCGCTGCGGCAGGAGAAGGAAACGGGGATCCAGGGCTGGGGTTCAAGTCAGGAGGAGAAAGTGGGATCCCGTGGATTTTCGCCTGGGCCGAACGGATCCAGAGCTCCCGGGAGTGAGCGGTGCCTGAGGCCGGTTCGGGTCTGCGAGTCAGATCGGGACACGGCTTGTGCGCCGTCACCTGTGTGGAGCACCTCCGACTGGATCTCTCCCACCCGGCCTGCTTGCCATCGTGTGCCCCGTCAGCATACCCTGTGCCCATTTACCTGTCAGACGGATTATGCCATCCAGCCTGCCCCAGGACAGCCCTTGTCGTGCATGCGCTCCATCAGGATTGCACTTATCAACGCGCGCTCCATTGCGAACAAGGCTTTTACCCTAAATGACCATTTCACTAAGGAGAACTTGGATTTTATGTTCATTATGGAGACTTGGCAGAGGGAGAACGAACACTTCCATCTTAAAGAACTATGCCCCCGGACTGCTCCGTGTTTGGGACTCCTTGGCTCGCGCAACGTGGATGCGGTCTTGCGCTGGTCTTTCGTGACTCTTTCTGCTGCAGTTTGACGGACACAGCTTCTTTAGACTCCTTTGAGATGCAGATGTGTAAGGTTGGGAAAACACACCCCTATTACTGTGTTTTAGTTTACCGACCTCCGGGTCCTGCACGCACATTTCTCTATGATTTCTCTGAGTTTTTAACGTCTATCATAAAACTAGATCGCGTTTTAGTCCTTGGGGACTTTAATCTGCATATTGATGATCCCACTTGTTTGATTGCAGCTGAATTGTTGACTACCATGGACTTGTTTAATTTTGTACAGCATATTTCTGGCCCCACACATAAAAAAGGTCACACGTTAGATCTGGTCTTCTCTTGTGGCCTAACCATTGATAAACTGAGTGTGGAGGAATTTAATATTAGTGACCATTGTTGTATATCTTTTAATTTGTCACTTATCATGATGCCTACTGTCTGCAATGTTGTAACACAAAAACGCATCATTAGTGAGGCAACACTTAGTGATTTCTCTGCCTCCTTTGACTCTCGCTCCTTTGTTGATTGTGAGAATGTTGATTCATTTGTGCAAAGTTTCAACAACCACTGTCGGTTAGTTTTGGATATGGTAGCACCTATTAAAAACATTTCAGGGTCACATAAAAAAGCCCTCCCATGGATGAATGATAACATTTGTAGTTTTAGGAGAAAATGTCGTAAGACAGAGTGTCTGTGGAAAACAACTAAATTAGAGGTACACAGACTCCATTTAAAATATATGATACTGGATCTGAATGAGTTGATAAAGCAGGCTCGCTCGTCTTATTTTTCCAAACTTATGTCAGGTAATAAGAAAAATCCTAAAGTCTTGTTTGACACCATCGAAAATCAAACTGCACCTTCAGCTCCTCTTGTGCCTGTGTACACGCATGAAGACTGTAACAACTTTTTGTAATTTTTTGTGAACAAAGTACACAACATTAGGGCCAGTGTCAAAGTTCCCCTAATCACTGTGTGTTCTACTGAATGCTCAATGGTGTTGTCTTGGTCGTCTTTTACTCCTGTCAGCCTTAAAGGATGTGAAGACATTAATAGGAAATATGAAACCATCTTCCAGCCCCGCTGACATTGTTCCAACACCCCTGTTGTTGAAAATGTTCGATATCGTTAGGCCATGTGAGTTAAAAATAATTAATTTGTCACTTACATCTGGCTCAGTCCCAGCTACTTTAAACACGCTGTGGTAAACCCGATCCTTAAAAAGCCCAATCTTGACCCTTCAAAACCCAATAATTATCGACCCATATCAAAACTTCCATTTATTTCAAAAATTTTGGAAAAAGTAGTGGCATGCCAGCTGACTTCCTTTATGGAGCAGCACAACTTATTTGATATTTTTCAGTCTGGTTTCCGGAAAATGCACTCCACTGAAACAGCTCTTATCAAAGTCTCTAGTGATGTGATGATGGCACCGGACACTGGCCGTTACTCTGTACTTGTACTTCTCGATTTGAGTTCTGCTTTTGACACGGTAGATCACAGTATACTGATTAACCGGCTTCAAAATGAGATGGGACTATCTGGATCTGTCCTCCAGTGGTTCTCTTCCTATATTCAAGACAGAACCTTTAATGTTTCTATAAACAATTGACCCCTCGCGTGGAGCTTGATTGACAGGTGTTCTAACCAATCATACTTCGCCATCCGCCATTTTGTCCGAAAAAGCAGCCAGTAGAGTTGGGAGGATTTGAACTTGGTAAAATGAATATACTGACGCCTTTCCGCGGTTAAAACAACATTACTTCTTATGTTCGTCCATGTTTATTTGATGCTATAAATGAACTAGAAGGAAGAGATGATCGGATCACGAGCAGCTTTGACGGATGCTCTACAGCGATCTGTCACGGCCAGTGTTGCCACAGTTACTTTGAAAAAGTAACTAAGTTACTTTACAAGTTACTTGATTTTAAAAGTAACTAAGTTACTTTACAAGTTACTTGATTTTAAAAGTAACTAAGTTACTTTACAAGTTACTATTATTAGTTACATTCAGCAGTTGCCGACAACACCCCCACCACCTCAACATAAAAATGACAACCGGTTTTGCCAACACTCACTTTATTGGAAGTGTAGTTTTAACAGTAATATCAACAATCTATCTCCTGACATTTAAAGTTGAACTTAAAAACTATTTCCTGAAAAAACAGTCTTTCTTGACTTCACTTAATATAAATACTTGTTTTTATAAAATATATATTGTTTTTTTTGTTTTTCTTGACCCTGTAATTTAGTAACTGTAGAACACGTTAACTGTAATTTTGCGTATATGATTAAATTAATACAGTTTCTTGTCAATCTATGTCTATTTTAATGTGAACAATGCGCTGCCACTTTAATTCAGCACGGTGCAGCACAGCAAAAATAGACTAGGTGCGGAAACGATCTCTGCACTGCTGTATACTCACGTACCTGGAACAGATCGACGGACCGCACCCGCGTGCAGTGTGAAAGCTCTAACCTGTTAACATGGGTACGGGAAAAAATATGCACCGCATACGCACTGCAGACGGAGACAAGTATGTGTGAAACGGGCTGTGCGGTGCTGCGACTCCATATGTTTTTTCAAATTCGACGAAGTGTTTCTGTAGGTAGATAACACTTTGTCGCCACCAGCACAGAGTTTACAACGGACCTTAATGTTGCCATCTTTAGCTGACAGACACAAACTCAAAATAGTGACTGTATTTCCAGCTAGAAAAAGCGCATCTCTCTCCTCCCTCCATTGTTGTTTACGTTTGTGTCGCTGCGTGGTACGTACACGTGACGTGAACCTCATGCTGAAAACGTGACTTGTCGCGCACACTCCCCGAGATGCAAGAAGAAATAAATATATATTTTTACTAAGGAAAATGACAAAAATAGTAACGCACAGTGACTTGGATAAGTAACTTTAATCTGATTACTGGTTTTGAAATAGTAACGCGTTAGATTACTCGTTACTGAAAAAAGTGGTCAAATTAGAGTAACGCGTTACTAAGTAACGCGTTACCGGCATCACTGGTCACGGCACATTAAAGAGCCCCAAAACGGTATTTATTGTTTAAATTTCTTTCAAAAAATGACCACATTTGAAAGCTGAGACTTTGTTTAATATGTAAAATATCAAATATGTTTAAATATGTTTAATATCAAAAGTAACCGAAAAGTAACCTGGTCTGTCCTGTCTGTCTGCGTGTTGTCAGTCTCCTCTCTGCTCCGCGATGTATTTTTCACTGCGTGAGAACATGGTGAGAGCATGAGAGCGGCGTAGCTTGTCGGAACATAGCGACAGTAACTAAGGAGGGCGGGTCTTTGCGAAGGGTCAATTTACAGTCAGATGTGACCAATTTGTCCTGCGGAGTGGCACAAGGGTTAGTTTTGGGCCCTATTTTGTTTTTACTGTTTGCCACTTGGTCATATTATGGGTTGTTTTAAGGATGTATCGTATCATCTCTATGCCGATGATGTCCAGTTGTATTGTTCTTTCAATGATGCTTTGTTCCATCGATTGTCACTGTTCTTAGAGTGTGTGTCCTCAATCAAAGACTGGCTGGCCACTAACTTTTTGCAGATAAATGCAAGTAAGACTGAAACATTGATCTTTGCTCCAGACCACAATATCCCGGTGATCAAACAGCACCTTGGCTCTCTTGGCTCATCTGTCAAATCCAGCCTTAGAAACCTGGAGGTTGTGTTTGACCAGGCCATGTCTTTGGAGATACACTCAAAACTGCTTGTCCGAAACTGCTTCTATCACCTCAGGAATATCATGTTGAAAAAGTTTGGTGGGAATAAAATAAACCACTTAAGAGGAGTGAGTAAAAATGTAGAGGCTGGTTTTGCAAAACATCCACATTCAGACCAAAATAGCTCACTTCCTGTTAGGCTGGCTTAAAGTTATTCGGCCTGATGATGAGATCTATATGTGTACCGAGTTTCATATTATATTATTACATACATGTGTTTTTGATTTATGGACCAAGTTTTCAGACCAAATTTATGGACCAAGTTAAATTAAATAATACATTAATAATAAACGAATTATATAAAACTATTGTCAATGCACTACAATTAAACTGGTTATATGCCTTTACTTTATTAATAAAACATATTTAAAAAATACAAGGGGTAAGACATTTATTTTCCTTTTTAATGCAGGCCAAACCACACAGCAGTGAAATGGTTAATCTAGCCCCCCTCCCCCCAGACACAGACAGACAGACAACACACACACACCACACACACACACACACACACACAACACACACACACACACACACACACACACACACACACACACACACACAACACACAAAGACGTAGGCTCAGAGAGAGATGACCATATTCAAACCAAAATATCTGACTTTCTGTTCGTCGGAGCTAATGACTGTAAATTAGAAAGTTGTCCAGCTTGATGAGTACAATATACGTACTGAGTTTTGTTACTGTAGATAAAACTAATCCCCCAACTTTTGTCAAAAGGTGTCACTACTGAGCCCTCACCACGCCCGTTTCTGAAACTTTGCACATGTCTACTGGCTAATAAATGAGATGTGTCTGTCAAATTTCATGCAATTTCAAGCATGCTAAGAGTCTCAAAAGCATCAAACAAAAATATAAAAGTTTGATGTCTTGCCACGGTAACAGTATCTAAGATATCAATAATCCTTTTACAGGTCTACATCTGCCATGTGTTTACATTATACACATAAAGTTTGATGCAAATTGAGTAAAAATAAGAGGGTGATTTCAAAGCATTTTAAAGTGACACACTTCCTGCTGCCAGTTGGTGGCGCTATAACTTTGACTCACAATAGTCACATCCATGTGATCGGCCTCTTACAACGAACACACTGCTGAAGTTTCATCAAGATCAGTTAATGTATGCAGAAGTTATAACACACTTCCTGTCTCAATTTTCTCGCCATAAATTTGTTTCCTTGCCACGGCCAAACCGTTCAATTTTTCATCCTCAATGTCTTGACTTCATGCTGACTGAGTTTCGTGGCAGTTTGATGAATTCTCTAGGAGGAGTATTTTAAATTCCATTGCATGCGTTTTCTAAACGACCCCAAATAGATGACTTCCTGTTGGCCTGGGTTAAAAAGTAAGAGTTTGAAGGATATATGAACCGATGAGATCTATATGTGTACCGAGTTTCATATTATTACATGCAAACGTGTTTGATTTATGGACCAAGTTTTCGGACCCCGTTCCAGGGGGCGCTGTCGAGCCCCCCTGCCACCCCCGGGTACCATCTTCAGCCCGGCCCTAATGGCCACGGGTTCTGACCCGTGTGCAAAGTTTGAAGAGTTTTCGAGCATGTTACAGTTTTTCTCAATTGCTAAAACACTAAACTCTATTGTCTGAACCAAATGCTCAGTTGCCTGAACCCTCTGATTAAATCAATCATACTTGTGGCAAAACCGTAAGCACTTTTCACCTGTTTAGACACAACTTGCCAACACATTTTCATTGTGATGCACCCGTGCTGCATAATGGTGAGCACTGGTGACAAAAGTCAAACACAATTAAAGCACATGTGTCACCACTTGAACACAACAACTCAAAATTGATCACACTTGTGGCTAATGATGTGAGGGAACATATACAGTAAGCCAGTTCAGAGAGCACTGGTTTGTGAGGCCCTACAATGGATAGAAATCTGAGAGGAAGAGTTTGTGTGAGAGGAGGTTGAGGTGGTCAGCGAAGACAAAGAAAAGTAATATCTGATGAAATCAGAGCTACTGTGATTGACCATGTTCTTTTCCATGGTATGAGCATTGAGCATGAGGGAGCTGAACAAAGGGTGCAACCAAACATCAGTAGATTCACTGTGTCCACCATAATCCAAAGATTTAGAGAAGAGATGTTGACAGCAATTACTGTGACATACTATATACTGTACCACAGTATACTGTAAGTAAATATATGTTTCAGTACATTACTGTACCAATGTACTGTAGTATTGTAATGTAGGGTTGGTCTAACTGTTTGTAGTCCTAGTATTCCATGTATATTTTTGTACTTTATTTTTACATGGGCTTACTGTACACAAGGGGCAAACGCATAAGATTTCTGTTTGTTTGTACAAGTGCTATGTGTAAATGCACAAGATTTCTGTTTTGTCTTTTTGTACAAGTGCTAAATGCACAGGTTTTTTTTTTCTGCAACATGCATTTAGCCTACAGTGAACAATAAACATTTCTTCATGTCCTGAGCATTGTGTTTTCTATTTTTCTACGTAGTGTTTAGTAACTGTTCAGTAGTGTTTTTAATTTTGATTGACTCGGGGCACGATTTGATAACATAGTTCAGTTTTGAGCACAGATTGAACTGTTTTGAGGTGAAAGTTTGGTTTTGCAAGAAGAGTCTGAGGTTTTGTGAATGTAGCTTGAAAATTGGGTTTTGTGTTCACAGTTTAGAGAAAAGGAGAGCAGCTTTCAAGAAATGTGTCTTAGCAATCGAGAAAAACTGTAAGTGCCCCAAAAGTGCTAGAATAGTCGTTAGAAAAAAATTGGAAAAAAAATATCCTAAGGAAAACAATAGGCCCTTCGCCTTTTCAAGGCTTGGGCCCTAATAATCCTTAGGAAAACAATAGGGCCTTCATCTTTTCAAGGCTTGGGCCCTAAAAATTGTGAGGCCCCCTGGTAGTGCGAGGCCCTGTGCGGTTGCACAGTTCGCACAGCCCTTGCGACGGCTCTGCCTATAAGAGAGCAGCAAGTAAAATGGAGCGTAGCTGGAAGAAAACAAAATTAGCTGTTTTTTGAGGAGAGAGAGCATGATTGCGTACAGAAAGGCCTTAAAAACTGCTAGATCTGCTTATTTTTCGACTCTCTTAGAAGAAAACAAACACAACCCTTGGTATTTATTGGATATTTAATTATTTAAAATATTTAATTCATTTTATAGCTGTATCATTTATCTCTTTTAATTCCTTATATAACTGTAATTAGGGCCCAAGCCCAAAGGGCGAAGGCCCTATTGTTTTCCTAAGGATTATTTATTATTATTATTATTATTATTATTTTTTTACTACCTTTTGGACACTTTTGGAGGCCTTAACATGCTCAAAAACTCTTGAAACTTTGCACACGGCTCAGAACCCGCGGCCATCAGGGCCGGGCTGAAGATGGTACCCGGGCGTGGCAGGGGGGCTCGACAGCGCCCCCTGGAACGGGGTCCGAAAACATGGTCCATAAATCAAACACACTTGCATGTAATAATATGAAACTCGGTACACATGTAGATCTCATCGTTTCATATATACTTCGCACTCTTACTTTTTACCCCAGCCCAACAGGAAGTCGGCTATTTAGGGTTGTTGGTAAAACACACGCAATGGAATTTGAAGTACTCCTCTAGAGAATTCAAACACACGGCACGAAACTCGGTCAGCGTGAAGTCAAGACATTGAGGATGAAAGTTTGCGAGGGGATTTTTGATATCTCGAACGGTTTGGCCGTGGCGAGGAAACAAAATTATGGCGAGAAACGTGAAACAGGAAGTGTGTCATAACTTCAGCATACATTAACTGATCTTGATGAAACTTCAACAGTGTGTTCGCTGTAAGAGTCCGATCACATGGATGTGACAATTGTGAGTCAAAGTTATAGCGCCACCAACTGGCAGCAGGAAGTGTGTCACTTTCAAAATGCTTTGAAATCACCCTCTTATTTTTACCCGATTTGCTTCAAACTTCATCTGTATAATGTAAATACACGGCAGATGAAGACCTGTAAATGGATTCTTGATATCTTTGAAACTGTTGCCGTGGCAACGCATCAAACTTTACCATTCTTTTAGAATCTCTTCGGGTAATTGTTTAAACTCAATCATAAATAGGGCTATACTGCCCTCTTGTGTTGTTCCTGTGTTATTGATACTTAGGAAAAGGGAGCCTTCAGTTTGTTACTCTTAAGAAAATGGAACCTTAAAATAATGAAACTAATTACTTTTAATGAAAGTCAATTAAAAAAAAAAGACTTTTGAAAGGAAGTTATTTTTCGTAATTCGAGTAGGTCATAAATTTAAATCATATTGGTCATAAAAAGGTCTTAAAAGGTCTTAAATTTGACTGACTAAACCCTGCAGAAACCCTGTATGAAAGTAGAAATTAACTAAAAAACGTTCGCTCTGTTCTGCTCACTCCTCGCGTTGGACGCGCACTGTTATGAAGGCCTGTTGTGCAGCCGTGAGCTTTTTTAGTTTAATTTTAAAATAAAAAAAAGGGTATTGCTTGAATTTATTTTACAAAAACATGTGCTATATTTCAGATCAATATATTTGTTTTCCTTAAAATTATTCTCATCTGAATTACAAATAATTTATTTCTGTATAACATAATACTATATAGCGGAACGAAACTCAATTGAACCGCGCGCGCCTCACGGACTGTTTATCCGCTCGGCTCAAAGTCGGCTCAACGGCAGCGCGGGCTCAGCAGACGCGTTCTTTTACTGTCTATGGTTTACTCTGATCAGTCTCGATCACGAGATCCAGTGAGAAGCACTTGAATTCAGCGAAGAACACAAATGTCTCAGTGATTTAAACCAGTTTAAAGGCAGATGAAACAGCGCTGAGGAAACAGGAGAAACACTGTGCGCAACTATACAGTCAGAAAGATTTTCCATCTACAAATTCCCATCATTTACCATGGTTTTACTGTAACGTTAGCCTAGTAATATTAACTGCACCATGAAATGTGGGATATACATTTTGAATTGTATTATATTATTAATGTAGACAATGTATTAAAGGACTAATGGAATATAATTACAGTATTTATGTATTTAGGCTATAGCCTACTGTTTTTCATACATTTCATAAAGATACGTGCCATCAACGTCAGGCAAACACAAACCTCTTTCAAGACTTGAAACAATATCCCCCATTAGCACATGCAGAAACTAAGAAATTAGTTTTGAAATAAAGATATTATTTTTGTTAAGGAAAAATTACAAATGTTTGAATGTTCTACCTCAGATTTGTGAAATGTTCTCCTGTTTGGCAAGTGTTTGTCATGATATGTTCTGACAGTAAAGAGTAGTTTAAAACCACAATTAACGCTCTGGTTTCTACAACTTTCAGTTAGAAACAAAAATCTGCCTTTAAAGTTGAAAGAAAAAAAGATTTGACATTTATGGTCATAATTATCGATATTGACTGATATATTATCGTGATAATTGTTAAGTGTTGTTCCTGTGTTATTGATACTTAGGAAAAGGGAGCCTTCAGTTTTTTTACTCTTAAGAAAATGGAACCTTTAAATAATGAAACTAATTACTTTTAATGAAAGTCAATAAAAAAAAAGACTTTTGAAAGGAAGTTATTTTTCGTAATTCGAGTAGGTCATAAATTTAAATCATATTGGTCATAAAAAGGTCTTAAAAGGTCTTAAATTTGACTAACTAAACCCTGTAGAAACCCTGTATGAAAGTAGAAATTAACTAAAAAACATTCGCTCTGTTCTGCTCACTCCTCGCGTTGGACGCGCACTGTTATGAAGGCCTGTGCAGCCGTGAGCTTTTTTAGTTTAATTTTAAAATTAAAAAAGGGTATTGCTTGAATTTATTTTACAAAAACATGTGCTATATTTCAGATCAATATATTTGTTTTCCTTAAAATTATTCTCATCTGAATTACAAATAATTTATTTCTGTATAACATAATACTATATAGCGGAACGAAACTCAATTGAACCGCGCGCGCCTCACGGACTGTTTATCCGCTCGGCTCAAAGTCGGCTCAACGGCAGCGCGGGCTCAGCAGACGCGTTCTTTTACTGTCTATGGTTTACTCTGATCAGTCTCGATCACGAGATCCAGTGAGAAGCACTTGAATTCAGCGAAGAACACAAATGTCTCAGTGATTTAAACCAGTTTAAAGGCAGATGAAACAGCGCTGAGGCACAGGAGAAACACTGTGCGCAACTATACAGTCAGAAAGATTTTCCATCTACAAATTCCCATCATTTACCATGGTTTTACTGTAACGTTAGCCTAGTAATATTAACTGCACCATGAAATGTGGGATATACATTTTGAATTGTATTATATTATTAATGTAGACAATGTATTAAAGGACTAATGGAATATAATTACAGTATTTATGTATTTAGGCTATAGCCTACTGTTTTTCATACATTTCATAAAGATACGTGCCATCAACGTCAGGCAACACAAACCTCTTTCAAGACTTGAAACAATATCCCCCATTAGCACATGCAGAAACTAAGAAATTAGTTTTGAAATAAAGATATTATTTTTGTTAAGGAAAAATTACAAATGTTTGAATGTTCTACCTCAGATTTGTGAAATGTTCTCCTGTTTGGCAAGTGTTTGTCATGATATGTTCTGACAGTAAAGAGTAGTTTAAAACCACAATTAACGCTCTGGTTTCTACAACTTTCAGTTAGAAACAAAAATCTGCCTTTAAAGTTGAAAGAAAAAAAGATTTGACATTTATGGTCATAATTATCGATATTGACTGATATATTATCGTGATAATTGTTAAGTGTTGTTCCTGTGTTATTGATACTTAGGAAAAGGGAGCCTTCAGTTTTTTACTCTTAAGAAAATGGAACCTTTAAATAATGAAACTAATTACTTTTAATGAAAGTCAATAAAAAAAAAGACTTTTGAAAGGAAGTTATTTTTCGTAATTCGAGTAGGTCATAAATTTAAATCATATTGGTCATAAAAAAGGTCTTAAATTTGACTAACTAAACCCTGTAGAAACCCTGTATGAAAGTAGAAATTAACTAAAAAACATTCGCTCTGTTCTGCTCACTCCTCGCGTTGGACGCGTACTGTTATGAAGGCCTGTGCAGCTGTGAGCTTTTTTAGTTTAATTTTAAAATTAAAAAAGGGGTATTGCTTGAATTTATTTTACAAAAACATGTGCTATATTTCAGATCAATATATTTGTTTTCCTTAAAATTATTCTCATCTGAATTACAAATAATTTATTTCTGTATAACATATGACTAAAAACCCATTTGATGTTTCTTCTTTTTTTCTTCTTTTTTAATCAATAACTTAAAAATAAACAGATTAGTGCTCTGTTTGAGGTCAAGAAATTAAAACCAATGCAATATGATGAATGTTTAAAAGATGGCACCGACAGACTGTTTTAAACAGGTTGGATAAGTATTTCTTGCTTTTAAACAGTGTGTGTGTGTGTGTGTGTGTGTGTGTGTGTGTGGTGTGTGTGTGTGTGTGTGTGTGTGTGTGTGTGTGTGTGTGTGTGTGTGTTGTGTGTGTGTGTGTGTGTGTGTGTGAGAGAGAGAGAGAGAGATTGTGTCTGTTACAGTGACAATAGTTTAACCCTTTAAGGCCTTGTCTTTTTGGATATATATCTTTTTTTTATTAAAAAGAAAATGTGCATACAACCCATATATTTTAAATGCATTGTTTGCTTTAAATTAAATTAAGATTGTATGTTTGGGAATTGAACCTAAATAAATGTAAAAGTAATGTGCTATATTTCAGATCAATATATTTGTTTTCCTTCATTTTAATCAACACTAACTTTATTCTCATCTGAATTATAAATAACTTATTTCTGTATAAAATAAAAAATCCCGAATAATCCAGACCAACCAGAGCGCACTATTTCTACAACATCATCAGTGCTGAAGCGGAACTACCAGAGCCGTTCGGCAGATAGCGAGCAGATATTTTGTGTCATTTCGTGCACAATAACCCTAAAGGCACCAGGGTGGCGGTGCCACCGGCTTATATATATATATATATATATATATATATATATATATATATATATATATATATACATATACATATATATATATATATATATATATATATATATATATATATATATATATATATATATATATATATATATATATATATAAATATAGCTGCGAGCAGCGATGAAGGGCCAAAGCCGGCGGTACCGCCACCCTGGTGCACCAGGGTTGCGGTGCCACCGGCTTGGGCCCGTAATCGCTGCTCGCAGCTATATTTTTCCTTGCTTTTATTTTGTTTTTCTGTGTAAAGCACTTTGAATTGCCATAGTGTATGAAATGTGCTATATAAATTAAATTGCCTTGCCTTGACATTGCCTACAGTAGCTAAATTAAGAAGAAATAAAGCTTCTACTTCTGAAGTTTCCAAAGAGCATAGCAGTAATGACTTTATGAACTTGATTACTTAAAAGATTGATAATATTAGAGAGAAAATTATAACTATGCAAACGTCTACTACAGTATTGCATCAGAAAGTGCATTGTAGTGTCCCTGAGGAAAAATTCCATCCATTTGTTGTGTAGCAAATTAGCTCTAAATAAATATTAATAATCAATCATAACTCATTATAATTGATAATGAATATTTGGATCAGTTGATAGAATTATGTTGGAAATTAATATTACAATCAATTAACCTGTTTGTCCCGTGAACACTCTGTGTTAGTGTTAATTGTTTATTAATTCTAAGAAATGTACATTTCCGGGGCATGGGTAAATGAAAATGCAAGAATGTAAAATGACAGTTTTTACAGTACTACAAAGAGCAAGTAGTCAAGATCTATGCTTAGCGACTCCAGTATATGAGCTTGAGACACGACAACTTTACGTGTGACATGAACAAGATTTTATTAAATATAGTAAACACTTAAACTAATCTAGCATACACATACATGAAGTACATGCATGTTTACCAAGGAAAAGAGAGCTGAAGCAGAATACAGGAAAGCAAGAAGTTATAGCATTGTTTGAAATTCAGCAGATCAACAGAGAAAAAAGAAAACTGTGTGCCCTATATTTAAATCAAAAACATTAACGCCCCTTCCCCCATGACATGTGCACCAGTGTCAAAGCTGGACAGTAATCCCTGTCCTCCAGCAATTAATTAGCAAGCAACAATCCAATCAATTGCCAATCCCTGGACTAAATCAAGTCCTATTCTACTTTTTTTTTCTTGTTCAAGAAGATGCCTCATTTCACAATAGTGAAATAAAGACCCTTCCTTACTCTTCTGATGCAATTGAGTTTGCTCATAATGTATGTCAGTGTCAAACTGGGGACATTATGTACAATTTGTATTATGTAATCATATAGTCAGCCTTCTTATTGTCTGCATGAATCAAAACTTGATCTTTGATCTTTCATGCAATTTGATCTTTCCTTTTTCTTTTCTGTCTATGGATATCACTTTATGGCTGCAGGATACTTAAGTGTTTAGTTTAATGCTTTTTAAAATATAGTTATTTTATTACTCAATACGATATAGATGCTACTTTCCTCATCATATGTTGCTTTGTGTTTTTTCAGGATTAAACAGGATGATATGACATTTAGGTGCAAATATGCATAACAGTAAACCAAAACTTGATGCTAAAATGGCAAATATCTCCACAGCTACAGTAAGTTTTCCAGGAGAACTGACATAAGCTGGAATAAATGTGATCCATACAGCACAGAATATGAGAATGCTAAATGTGATGAATTTGGCTTCGTTGAAATTATCAGGTAGTGTGCGGGCCAGAAAAGCCAAAATGAAGCACAAGACAGCCAGTAGACCAATATAACCAAGTACAGCAGAGAAACCTATTATCGAACCCAGACTGCACTCAAGAATTATTTTTTCATGATAATATTTCATATTTTCATTGGGAAATGGAGGAGATATTGTTAGCCAAAGCACACAGATAAGAACCTGTATAAGTGCAAAGGCAAGAACACTGAGTCGTTGTTGTGCAGGCCCAAACCATTTCATGACATTACTTCCTGGAAGTGTAGCCTTGAAGGCCATTAACACCACTAATGTTTTCCCCAGAACACAAGAGATACAGAGGACAAAAGTGATCCCAAACGCTGTGTGACGCAACATACAGGACCACTCAGTGGGCCGACCAATGAAAGTAAGTGAACAGAGGAAACACAGAGTCAATGAGAAGAGTAGGAGGAAGCTCAGCTCTGAGTTGTTGGCTTTTACTATGGGGGTGTCCTTCTTGCTGTAAAACAGGATGGCCACCAGCACAGTTAATCCTACTCCAAAAAGTGAGAAAAAAACTAGCACTATACCCATAACTTCTGTGAATGACAGAAACTCTACTGCCTTTAACACACATGTATTTCTCTCAGCATTAGACCAGTATTCATCTGGACACTGCTTGCAGTTATTTGAATCTGGAAAGGAAATTGTGATC
Source organism: Chrosomus eos (assembly GCA_036326025.1). NCBI lineage: Eukaryota > Metazoa > Chordata > Actinopteri > Cypriniformes > Leuciscidae > Chrosomus > Chrosomus eos. The sequence goes on along the minus strand of CM070824.1, from coordinate 20,332,377 downwards.
ACTATTTAGAGACAAAAGTTAAATGGTTTTATTTATGACCTCCTTTGATAAGAAACTGCACCCTGATCAGTATAATAAGAATACAAAAAGAGCAACTAACCAGTTTCCTTTGAAACTGTGAGATGGGCTGAAGATTACCTGTCTCATTACTGATTTCTCCTTCTGCACATGGAATACAGTCGTAACAGCAAACAGGTCTTCCTTTTTGTGCAGCCTTCCTGGTGCCTGGACGACAGCTCTCACTGCACACTGACATTGGCTTCTAGAGTACATGGAAAATATATACATATAGTTTTTATAATGAATCTGAAGAATCAAAATACATGTCAGCATCATTCATAACAGATTACTGCATATTTGAAGCATAAGATTTGCAACTGCAATATGAACGATTGTTAATCGATTGGTTTGTGAATACGTCTTAGGAATAGCGCAATATTTTTAAAGTGCTGTTACAGAAAATTAGCAACATTACTCATCATCATTACTCTTACTCAGACTCATAAACCAACTGATTCACTTTTTCACTAATTGCTCTGAATTTCCAATGGTAGTTATTTTTAAGACATTATTATATAAGAATATATGAATTATAATTAATACACTCAAAAATGGAAAGTACGTCATAATTCACTGACCCTTATGGCGTTCCAAACCCGTAAGACTTTCGTTCATTTTCGGAACAAAAATTAAGATATTTTCAATGAAATCTGAGAAATGTCTGCCCCTAATTGACAACCTATGCAACTACCACTTTACCGCTTCAAAAAGTTCATAAAGAGAACATAAAACTAATCCATATTAATTTAGCAGTTTAGTCCAAAATTTCTGAAGATACACAATCGCTTTATGTGATGAACAGATTGAATTTTGAATTTAGACTTTTATTCGCCTATAAACATTCATCAACGCACACATCAGTTATAGTAAACGGCAGCTCAAGCATTCTTGCTTGACGTGCAAGAACCAATGAGCTTCATTCTCCTGTGTTTTAAGCAGCACGTTTGAGCTTTCGCAAGAACCAATGAGGTTTGATCTCGTGTGTCAAGCCAGTATGGTTGAGCTTCTGTTTATGTTCGCTGATGACTGTTTAAATATACATTTTGGAACTTTTTGAAGCGTCAAAATGGACGAAAGTCTTACGGGTTTAAAATGAAATGAGAGTAATAAAAGATGACAGCATTTTTATTTTTGGATGAACTAACCCTTGAAGTTTGTTTTCTAGTTGATTCAAAGAGTTCACTCTCAGAAATGTATCACATTAGCTTCCTTCAATCAAACTTACAGTCATACAGTATGCAAAGTTAAATGTTTTTTTTTTTTTTTTTTTTTTTGCTGCACCAGTTTAAATTATCCCTGAATGATAAACAGTTATATTTGTTATTTACCTCCAGCTGTCCTCCAGCCCAAATTGTTTTTTCAGTGTTAAGAACAATGCGTTGTTCAGGAGGTAGTGAGGCATCATAGTATCCCACTGGTTTAAATTGGACTGATCCATCAGACTCCTGCTGCCAGTTCACAATTTCATACTGGGCCACTGTGGCACCAGTGTTGTCAAACCACACTTGATCTCCAAACTTTACGGTGAAATTTACATCTTTCAGAGACTCAACCACCTAAGGAAAGACAAATTTGTATCACCTTTACACTGTCAGATGTAAATTATTCACCTCTTGCTATCCCTGTCTATGTACATAGAACTGTCTTTTTTTCTTATATACTGTATACCTCCAGTGGTTGTATTCTCAGGCGTTTCTCACAACCTTTTTGTTCTCTGCATTTGAGTAGATTATGTAGTGAATGAGCCACAGCATAAACTGCTTTGTATACGTTGCTTGCATATCTTTGTTCTGGCACATCTTCATTGTAGGTTTTCAGCTCGAGTAGATCCTGATATATGCTGCAATTTAATGCATACTGAGAATAATTACCCTCAATCTGTGAGCATGGAAAAGCTGTGTGCCAGAATGCATTTATAACATAATCTGAAAACCCTTCTATATGGATTTTTCTCACTGCAAACCCCAGTGACCCTCCCAGAAAATGAAAACTTTTTGGAGTGATCAAAGACTTTGCAGTTATCCATGCCTCTACACCAATCATTTGGAGGCCTGTAATGTTCTGAATACTTAGCTGCTCAAGTAGATTGTTCATCTCAAAACTGGTAAGAAATGCAACAATAACTTTTGCAGTGCCTTGTTTTATTATGTCTACCACTTTTTTGAGTTTTTCAGTCTCTGTTCGGTAGAATTTTACAGAGTACTCCACACAAATCCCCTCCTCCTTGGCTGTTTTCAGAAATATGGCCATTCCATAGTTTCCATAGTCATTGTCAGTGTTCACCGCTCCTACCCAAGACCAACCAAAGTGCTTGACTATGTATGCAAGTGCTCTGCTCTGGTGGTAATCACTAGCAATAGTTCTGAAGAAAGAAGGATAATCTTTCCTATTACTGAGACATTCACATGTGGCTGATTGACTTATCTTAAAAAAGAAGAAAGAAAGAACAGGACACAATTAAACAGTCATCAGTATAGTAATTGTGTCAAGCATTTAGTGTTATTGCTACCTACCACTGGAATTTTAAAAGGTCCTGTAGTTCTGGACAAAATCACTGTGGCAGAAGACTCTGATTCTCCTATGATAGCATGAATAAGTGATTGTCCATTGCATCTGTCTTCTGTTGTAAACTCATGACCATTCAGCAATGCCATAGTTGAATTAATAGAAAACAGTCTTGAACCACAGTTATCATAAATTTGGTAGCCAACAGAAACATTTGGGAGCAAACTGTCACTTCTGTTAATTTCTTCAATGGCAAAAATCATGATTTGAGCCATCCGGAAATCTCTTAGATTTACACTGTGAAAATGTTAAACAAATATGATAAATAACAACAATTAAAAAAATAAATATGATGGAAAAGTGAAGCATATATATATATATATATATATATATATATATATATTATATATATAATTTGTGTTATTGAATAATAATTTTGATCATCTTCTCTAATGTTTCCAATTTAACAAACCTGGAACATGATAGAGGCTGAGGTTTTTGTGTGAACTCAAATGAAGATGATGTTAGTTTACTGTGAACTGCAAAAATTCCTCCAATAGTTACTTCTCCATTCCTGGAAAGCAGTGGGTACTTAGGTTCCCCCATTATTCGGCAAAGTGTGCTTTCCACCATTGTCTGAAGGTGATGGAAAAGCAGGAGTGTGTTAAGAAAGAGAAGCATCCCAAAGATCGAACTCCTCTGAAACTAGCAATGCAAATGATTTGATACAGTATTTGCATTTTTATAGACATAATTAATATGGATGAATGGTTTTGAATGTAGCCAATTAACTCATAGGCAGGGCTGGGCTACAGAGGAGGAAGGTGGTGATGATTTCAGCTATCAGAATAGGAATGTTTAGCTAATGTGAAGTAACTATTTTGGACCACAATATCTGCCACATTGAAGATCTCCTAGTTATGTGAATTATCACTTCTACCTTTAATACGAAATCATAGGTAGGGTGACCACATCTAAAGTCCTAAAAATGTGGAGAAATGTCTGTACAATAGTACAATAAAAAGGAAAAAAGGTCAAAAGTAAAGCTGTTACATTTGAATTGCTCCTTTTAGGTTTTTGGTATTCCTTTATTTGGATTATCTTTGTTATTTTTGTAAATAAAGACTGGCTGCATTTAGATCCATTGCTCCTCTATCCTTGCCTCCACCAATCCATAACAATGACGGCATAAACAAACCAAAGGAACCAGTTTGGACCTCATCAAAAGTATTAAATACAGCTACGCCAGCCAGGACTTCTAGACACATACTGGGAACAAATTAATTGGAAGTGGATGCACGCACCATTTGTCTTTCGATTTGTAGCTGATCATTTTGATGTCTCCGAAGAGTGTTGAAAACAGATTCAATGAGCCAGTGTGTCAGTGCTTCTTCAGGAAGTCTCCTCTGGTGTCTGTGATTACAGCGCGAGCACCGGTGGTTGCGAGCTCTCAACTGCTGTTTTCACAGCATTTAACCCCCTTGGGTCAGCGGTCAAGCCAGCGTGACCAGCTCACTTTATTTCTTATCAGTGCAAAAGAGACTCAAAATACTCTGTTGATTTTGATCTTGCATATAAGCGTTATACATCATTCGATCCTGTTAAGTGTCTATTTTGTTTGTGTATACTCGCTATAAAAAGTGTTGTGCTTTTTGTCAAATAAAGAAAAATAATCATGATGCGAGTTTTGCCTTCTCTCTGGCAGTGAAGTCCATTCTGAACCGCGTCCGAAAATGAACTGTAACTAAGCGAATACTTGTCACACAGGTATGAGAGATTTTTCTTTATGAAGCTTGAATTCTCTTCTTTTTAATGAAGTAATTTATGTAAAAAACAAATATTCTCATTTTATGTAATCTGTATGAAAAGAGACACATCAAGTTTAATAAGAATCATGTACTTTACGTCGTCTTGCTATGCTGTGAGGAATAATATTATCGTAATAATCCTGAAAATTTACCTCAGAAGTTCTGGTAGTTTAATTTCGTGGAGCAACGTATCCATGTGAATAGTAAGTTATTTATTATTAAGTGCTTTGTTCTAATCGCGATATGGAAATAATGTCTGTAAACCGCAAAAAGACTGTTTAACCCTCTAAGACCCACAAAAAGCCTATAAAAACTGAAACCAAATGGCTAGCTCAATCATTCTTTTTGCATACAAAACCAGAGATGTAACATGTTCAGATCAAGCCTCCAACATGCCCATGTTGCGTTGTTTTCACCCTCTAATCAGTCTGTACAAACTGCGTAATATGCGTTTACAAAAAAAAAACACAAAAATGCATTGCACGTCTTTGCACACATGTTCTGTAGATCTGCGATTGATAGTTACGTCTTCCAATGGCTCATTGACGTATCACGTTCTGTGCACTATGACCCCCGGGTGTATCTGTGCACTATGACCCCCGGGTGTATCGCATGTTGTGACGTCACAAGCTGCGTCATTTGACCATGCGTTTGACTCCCGTTTGACTCCCATTTGCTATATGTTCCTTCTTATCGTTATTGTCTTTTTACCATTGCTTTATTTTATCATTTCTTTCTCCTTCAGACACTCACAATTACAAGCACATTCACACACACACACACACACACACACACACACACACACACACATACACACGCGCGCGCACGCACACAACATTATGTCTAGACGAAAGTACACGGACGCGGAGATTTTGGAAATACTAATTCCGTCCGATTTCGATGAACTCTCCGTCTGCTCATCTATTTATTTGATATTTTAACCAATTCAATGTTCAATCAATATTCAAAAGCAAAATGTTATCTGTTTGACCACAAATGTAATTGAATATTTTACATGGCACCGCCCCCCCCCCCCTTTTTTTTTGAATGAGAGTAAAAATGAGTGTATCTTAAATACTAATTTATGTAGTTCATGTAGTATAACAGTTCAAATCAATTCTGTATAGTTTTAAATTGTTTTATGCACGTTTTTCACATTGACAAGTTTGAGGTTGACATTTATCCATTTTTGTATTGAAGAAAATATGTAAAAAAACAATAATTAAAATTGTTTTTCTTTTTGTTTATTGCACTTTTGAGATATTTATCTAGTTACTATTGATTTATTACAAACATACACTGTAAAAAACAATTTGTTGAGTCAACTTAAAAAACTTTGTTACCCCGCTGCCTTAAATTTTTTTGTCAACTTGACAATATATCTTTTGTTGAAGTAACTTCCCATTAGAGTGGAATTAACCATAATTTCCTAGTTGAGTCAACACAAGTCAAGTTATGTCAACTGGAAAAATATTTTAACTTGAATTTAAAATAAAGATAACACATTTTGCCTTGCATTAATTTATTTAATGATAGACAACTCTTTCATTCACATTTAAGTTGAACAAGTAATTTCCTGTCAACAGATCAACTGACTCACTTTTTTTGTGTGTTGATTTGTAAGCAAGACTAAAGGCACTCATCTATTTAAAGGAAAATGAGTGTACTGTACTATAAGAGAACAAATCATGGCACAATTCATGAGAAAGTTCCTAAATCAACTTTCTGCAAAAAGTGACCACGCCTTTTAAAGAAACATGACAAATGTTAAAGACTACATTTCAATTCATTAAAACAGATGTAATAAACTCATAAAGGTCTGATTCTACATAACATAGCTCAAGTAAGACAGATGTTTAAACATTGAATTAACCTTGCAAATTTCATAAAACAAGAAACAAAGATAGAAGAGGAAATTGCATATTACTGTATAGAAAATTGAGACGGGAAACATTAAAGGGTTAGTTCACCCCAAAATGTAAATTCTGTCAGTAATTACTCGCCTTAATATTGTTCCAACCCCGTAAGACTTCCGTTCATCGTTGGAACACAAATTAAGATATTTTTGATTAAATCTGAGAGTTGGATCACTCATCCATAGGCTCCACTGTAGTCACTGTGGTCTATTTTAACAATGTCTTTAATAACGTTTCTGGGCCAGCAAGTTTCAATCCCATAGCAGCCAATGGAGGAGTGATCCAGCTCTCAGATTTAATCAAAAATAACTTAATTTGTGTTCCAACAATGAACGAAAGTCTTACAGGGTTGGAACAACATTAAGGTGAGTAATTATTGACAGAATTTACATTTCGGGGTGTATCCCTTTTACATTTGTGTTCATGAGATGTGTTAACATGCATAGTCGAAGTCAGAACATGACAGACTTTAAACGTGCTCTAAAAAGCAAAAGGCACAAAAAAGCCTAAAGCTCCATCAAACGTCTACTTTTTGCGCAAGAGCTTGTTGCGAAGCCCATGAACACGTGATGAACAGCTGCTCCCACCAATTGTCAGGAATCAATCAAGCTCATTCACATCCACAACACAAAGATCACACTCACCCGAATACTAATCACCTGCACCTGTCATCAATCCCAGCAACCACTGAGCACTACAAAGGAACACATCTCACCTCCAGTCCCTGTCGAACCTTGAACTAGGAAAGACCCACTAACCTGCTCTCTGTGCATTTTCAGACGCTATATCCTGAACTGTTCCAGTCTGTTACTTACCTATCTCCAGCGTCCTGGGAACCTTCATTCTCCTTGGTGTTTCTGTATAACTTCCCTTGGACGGATTTCATGACACTCAGAAACATACCTCTATCTGCAAGATAAAAGACGGACGCTCATCAGGATTGTTCTCACTGTACCCGTTTGAACCTCTGAGCTTACCTACTGTCCTCTCAAATATTCATTAAAGTGATTTTGAACACTACTAACCTTGTTCCCTGAGTATATATCCTGACAGAAGGTTTGACCATAAACCGACATGAATCCAGGGAATATACCAGCAAAGATTTCCCCGGTAGAGTTTGCCGAGCGCGGAGCTGCAGCGATCCCCACTTCCGCATCTGTCGCTTCCTCCCCGCTGTATATTTCCAGCCCTATGGTGAGACCAGCGCCCTTCTCTGGCCGGGAAGAAGATTGCAATGGATTTCTCCTCCAATGTTCTCTCGCTCTTGAGGTACAACCTTACCATTTCCCTACTGAACGTTCTAAAATCTCCTTCATCATTTCACTTTTATCTGGCCGAGCACTTCAATGGGCAGAAACCATTTGGAATCGGTCAGGACCGGTCACCGATTCCCTTCAAAATTTCGTCACACACTTCAAAGAAGTTTTTGGTTGCCCCATCGGTGACACATCAATGGGAGAACAATTATATCACCTTCAACAAGGCCAAATGTCTATCACAGACTATGCGTTGAAATTTCGAACCCTTGCTGCTGCGAGTGGATGGGACGAAAGAGCTCTCCTCACTACTTACCGTCAAGGATTGAATCCAGCCCTCAGATTACAACTCGCAATCTATGATGATGTCATGGGCCTTGAAAAATTTATTCAACAATCTATCCGAGTTTCTCGTCGAGTTCAAAATTGTCATCCGGATCACCACCAATCATCCTATGCTTTCTCAAGTAGACCAGCTGCAAACCCAGATCCCCATGAGATTGAACCAATGCAAATTGACCAAACCCGTCTTTCTCCATCCGAAAGAACCAGACGCATGACTAATAATCTCTGCCTGTATTGTGGAGACAACACCCATTACATCGGTGTATGCCCAGTTCGTCCACCTCGTCTCTTGGTGAGTTCGATGGAAATCAGTCCCCTCAATATTGCCCCACTATCCACCATCGTATCATTGATTTCTGCTGATCATTTCAGTTACAGTTACATTACATTCAGTTACATTTCATCGACTCCGGGTCAGCGGGAATTTCATCTCGGGCGACCTCTGCCGGCAACTTCAACTCCCGAAAACCCTCACTCCAACCCCGTACACAGCCAAATCAGTGACCGAAAAGCGTTAAATCCTGGGTATGTAAAACACAGAATAAAACCCATCACGTTAAGAGTAGGCTGTTTGCACGAAGAACAATTCACTCCAATGGTATTAGAAAATTCTACGTCTGCGATCATTCTTGGTAGACCCTGGCTCATCCAACATAATCCTGATGTTTCATGGAGGAACGGAGATATTCTACGCTGGGGTTCTGCCTGTTTTTCTGCTTGCTTCCCAAAACTTCCAAAACCAGTTCCCTCTTCACAAAGAACTATCCCCATAGCAGTGACTTCTATTGAGAGCCCTCGGGAAAAACAATCCACAGTAATTCCCCCGGCGTATGCCTCCTTTGCAGACGTGTTTAGTCCTGAGAAAGCCTCTCATCTTCCTCCACACCGACCTTGGGATTGCACGATTGACTTGGAACCTGGTAAATCGGTGCCTCACGGTCACATTTACTCGCTATCCATACCAGAACAACGAGCTATGGAAGAGTATATACAGGAAGCCTTAAATCCCGGGTACATCCGTCCATCAACTTCTCCAGCAGCATCTAGTTTCTTCTTCGTGGCAAAGAAAGACGGGGGCCTAAGACCTTGCATCGATTACCGAGCTCTTAACAAGATCACCATTAAGTTCCGGTACCCTCTTCCTCTCGTACCCACTTCACTCGAGCAACTACGAGGAGCTCGTATCTTCACCAAGCTGGACCTCAGGAGTGCATATAATCTCGTGCGGATACGGGAGGGGGATGAGTGGAAGACGGCCTTCATCACCCCCTCCGGTCACTACGAATACCTGGTTATGCCGTATGGACTGGTCAATGCTCCTTCGGTATTTCAAGACTTCATGAATGAGGTACTCCGTGACTTCCTCAACAAATTTGTGATTGTCTATATCGATGATATACTGATCTTCTCTCCAAACGAAGCCACACATAAACAGCATGTCTCCAGAGTTCTCCAACGACTACGAGATCACTCCCTCTTCCTGAAAGCAGAGAAATGCCTTTTCCATCAAAAATCAGTTACCTTCCTTGGGTATGTCGTGAGTGAACAGGGGGTACAGATGGACGATGGAAAGGTCACAGCAGTCATTTCATGGCCTACACCACAAACTGTAAAAGAACTCCAAGGATTCCTCGGCTTTGCAAATTTCTATCGCCGATTCATCAACAACTACAGCACCATAACTTCTTCACTTACCTCTCTTCTGAAAGGGAAACTGAAGTCATTGTCCTGGAACCCTGAAGCAGACCATGCCTTCCAAACTCTGAAAAACAAATTCAGCTCAGCTCCTCTTCTACGTCATCCAGACCCAGATCTCGCTTTCATCGTTGAAGTCGATGCCTCCACGACTGGAGTAGGTGCCATCCTGTCCCAACACCAGAAGAATGTGCATAAACCCCTTCCCTGTGCGTTCTTTTCAAAGAAGTTGTCACCAGCTGAACAGAATTATGATGTAGGTAACCGGGAACTCCTCGCAATTAAACTGGCTCTGGAAGAGTGGAGACATTGGCTCGAAGGGGCACATCATCCATTCACGGTACTTACTGATCATACGAACCTCCAGTACCTCAAGGAAACCAAAAGACTAAACCCACGCCCGGCCCGTTGGGCCTTATTCTTTACCCGTTTCAATTTCCACATTTCCTATCGTCCGGGAACCAAGAACATCCGTGCGGATGCCCTGTCCAGACTCCATGCCCTTCCAGACATCATTGACGAACCTGAATCAGTCCTGTCCCCGACCGTGTTTGTTAACCCTATTCTATGGGACATGGATGAGCAAATCCAAGAAGCTGCGAGACAAGAACCAACTCCATCGGAATGCCCTGACACCCTCACGTATGTTCCAAACGAATATCGCCTACCTCTCATCGAATCCGCTCACTCCTCAGTTGGTACTGGTCATCCCGGGATAACACAAACTTACACCCTCCTTCAACAACGATATTGGTGGCCGAGTATGAGAAAGGAAATACAACGTTTCGTCCAGGGATGCCAAGTTTGCGCCGTCTCAAAGGTTCCTCGACACTTACCTTCTGGGAAACTTATGCCTCTACCCATTCCTCAACGGCCATGGTCTCATCTTGGCGTTGATTTTGTTACGGACTTACCTCCATCAGGAGGCAACACCTGCATTCTCATTATAGTCGACAGATTCTCCAAAGCCTGTAAACTGATCCCCTTGCCAGGTCTCCCTACTGCTCTTGCAACTGCCGAGAACCTCTTCAACCAGGTTTTTCGTCACTTTGGCATCCCAGAAGACATTGTGTCAGATCGAGGTCCTCAATTTATCTCAAGGGTTTGGAAGGCTTTCTTTTCCCTTCTCGGAGTTACAATAAGCTTGACATCGGGGTATCATCCTCAGGCAAATGGGCAGACTGAGAGGAAGGTAGGGGTTGAACCGACTAGTCGATTAGTCGACTAGTCGACCTTAATGCAATGCCGCGACGCTTTAAGCTTGACGTCGACTAGTCGCGTTGATCATGTGACACTATGATTGCGCTAATTTTGATACTAACATGTTGCAGACGACAACAGATGAAGAGCCCAGAGGGTTATTGCAGCAAGAAAGCAGCATTGGTACATTAAGTGTGTGTAAATACTTTACTAACCCATATTGTTGAAAACGAAAGTAAAAGCATGACGCACGCCCACTGTTTTACCAGGAAATTAGAGTTCAGTCTCTTTATTAAAATCATTAAAACATTATGTTTTTCAGTTATTTATAACATATTGATGTAGCCATTTACCCGCAATTAATTGGAATATTATTACTTGGATGGATCTGCGCATAATGCGATCATAATCATGATGATGATGATGTAAACAGCGGGCTGTAAATGCCATCCATAACGCATTCGAGACGGATTTAAATCCGATCGCTCAAACCACTTCAGGTGGAGGTCTGGGCCGCTTAACAGACGAAACTGGACAAGTGTAAATGCATCTGGTTGTTGAAACCACATATGTAAATTGGACTTCTCCAAAAAATGCTAAAAATAAACGTGTGAGAGCATGTGAGAGCGTATTATAGCGATGAAGCTGCAACACGCATCGCCGCAGATGAGCAGCTGATTGTCTATTCATCAAGCCAACGTGCAAACTATCGCAAATCAAAGTGAAAGTAAGTCGCAGACGCTTAACACACAATCATCTTTGTTAAAAGTAAAGAAACAAAATAATCTTACCAGTGCTGTCTCTCTTATTGCGTCTTTGATTTTGAAATTAGCTGATGATCAATAAAATGCAGCACATTACTGTTGGTGACGTGAAATCCGTTAAATCTGCATATATAGCGCGTTGTTTGAAGATCGGATTTATATCCGTTTTGCGAAAACATATTTATGTGTAAGTTAATCGTTTTGATAAATCAGATCAGTAAAAACGCATGAAGTGTCCAGGTGTAAACGGCCCCATTATGAGCTGTCAGCATCTGTATCATTTTCTGTTAATTAATTGCAAATTGTGACATGTTGCAAAGCAGTCCTATCTTTTGTGTTTTTATGAATGACGTCATCGACTAGTCGACGTCGACTCGACTTTGATGTCATAACAGTCGACTTCAAAAAATCTGAAGTCGTTCAACCCCTAGAGGAAGGTGCAAGAGATAACTCGTTTCCTTCGCACATTCTGTCAGAACCATCAAGACACATGGAATCAATTCCTCGCCTGGGCAGAATATGCCCAAAACTCCTTGCATCAGACCACAACAGGCCTAACTCCTTTTCAATGCTTCCTCGGTTTCCAGCCGCCGCTGTTTCCATGGTCCGGTGAGCCCTCTGAAGTTCCTTCAGTTAATTACTGGTTTCGGGAAAGTGAAAGAGTGTGGAATGAGGCTCACCATCATCTCCAGCAGGCCATACGCAGACACAAAAGATTTGCGGATGCACGACGAAATGATGCACTCACGTTTGAACCTGGTCAACTTGTCTGGCTCTCGACACGAGACATTCGTCTACACCAGCCCTGCCGTAAATTAAGCCCACGATATATCGGACCCTTCAAAATTCTCCATCAAGTCAATCCAGTCACATATAAACTCCACCTCCCTCCACAATTCAAGATTCACCCTGTTTTTCATGTGTCGCTTCTGAAACCTCACTATCCTTCTGTTCTTCCTCCCACCACAGAGCCTGATCCTGACCACCCACCTCCCATACCTACCATCGACGAAGACCCCATATATTCTGTCCATGAACTCCTGGACTCCCGACGTCGGGGTGGTCATTTAGAATACCTTGTCGATTGGGAAGGCTATGGGCCAGAAGAAAGATCCTGGGTCCCCCGAGAGGATATCCTAGACCCAGCCCTTCTCACCGAATTCCACCAAGAGCACCCACATCGACCAGCCCCACGACCTCAAGGCAGACCACCACGACGTCGGGGTCCTCAGTCCGCTGGCGCGGCCCCTGGAGAGGGGGGTAATGTCAGGAATCAATCAAGCTCATTCACATCCACAACACAAAGATCACACTCACCCGAATACTAATCGCCTGCACCTGTCATCAATCCCAGCAACCACTGAGCACTACAAAGGAACACATCTCACCTCCAGTCCCTGTCGAACCTTGAACTAGGAAAGACCCACTAACCTGCTCTCTGTGCATTTTCAGACGCTATATCCTGAACTGTTCCAGTTTGTTACTTACCTATCTCCAGCGTCCTGGGAACCTTCATTCTCCTTGGTGTTTCTGTATAACTTCCCTTGGACGGATTTCATGACACTCAGAAACATACCTCTATCTGCAAGATAAAAGACGGACGCTCATCAGGATTGTTCTCACTGTACCCGTTTGAACCTCTGAGCTTACCTACTGTCCTCTCAAATATTCATTAAAGTGATTTTGAACACTACTAACCTTGTTCCCTGAGTATATATCCTGACACCAATGTTCATAACAAGTTTTTGCAGAGCTTCAAAGGTGTATTTCATTGTCTTGGGGTAGTCGATATTGACAACATAAAGAAGACCCATCAGGAGTCCAAATGCCTTGGGGACATCGGAGATGTCAGTGACAACAAGATGTTCCTCCAAAATGAGAGCGACATCAATTGTGTCTTTGGGAAGCACATCACATTGCTGCTCCTCAGTTACAATTAGAATGCCCACGTCAGTTCCTTTCACAACATCCTCAATTTCACTGGATGGCTGAAAAAAGAAAGAAAAAAAGATTTTAACCCATTCCACACGACATGGTTATCCACTAGTTTATAACAGAATTTTTGTCATAGGTTATGATCATTTTTTTTTATTTGTTGTTTTTCTTTATAATGAAATTGTCTGTATTAAGTATATTGCATTTAAAACACAAAAGAGTGATTATCAGTTCAACACACAGAGTTATAGAAATTCTACTTGATTTATTTATTTTTAAACTGTGCTGGTATCGGAACGTATTGGTCGATAGTCTGAATTGTTGGTATCGGATCGGGTTCAGAAAAAAATGGTATCGGGACATCCCTACCCTCAAGTTGTTCTGTATAAATACTAGTGCTGGGCAACAATTATTTTTTTTAATCGTGATTAAATCGCATGATTTCTGCGATTAATCGCAATATTTAATAATTAATTCAAAAGTCGTGTATTCCACACTTTTATTTTGAAAGTACTATATAAACAAAAGTGCTATAAAATGTGGTTTGCAAACACTTTAGGGCGATTCCACAGTTTCTGTCCACAAGGGGTGTAATGAACAATATAGATTGAATAATACCCAGTTGTTGTCATTTTTTTATTTTTAGTTCACTATTTTGTTAAAGATAGATGTAAGAAATAATAAAATTATTTTTATCCCACTAAGCCTTGGCATTATCGTGTAATGAGACTTTATTTTATTTCCGTCCCCAGAAATTGCAGATGTCAGGGTGGGACATTCAGTGCATCTGGATTTTTCCTAAGTCATTTCTTTTATTTGCTTTAATAAAATCCAGAATTTTGGCGCATAACATTTATTTTGGTGTGTCTTCTACAAAATACTAGTACTAACAGTGAAAGTATAATTCCCTTAATCTACCACGATGCAATGGAAACATTTACTAACGTCCGTTACACTTTCTGTCCAAACAGTTACGCACGTTAAACTATGATTCTAAAGGAAGCAGAGATATATTTTTTCCATGTAATTATATCAGTAGCAAAACGATAAAAACATCTTGTGTGGGTTAAATTCTCATATGTGTTGCTACATGATAAATTGTTAATAAATCGGGATAAAACAGGAGCCGAGATTTTCTGTCCAAAAATCATAACGCTCGTACATTCTATTCTGACGATGAATTTCATCCCTTAATGTCTCAACGGTTCTCATGTCAGAAATAAGATTGTCTAGATTACGGTCACTCTGCGTGGGAGGAAGAGTTCAACAGGATTTCACGGATTTCGACGAATGTGTTTAAGTTTGTGGATTCTGTCCAAAAATTTACGAACGTTAAATTGTTACGAGCGTGGGAAACTTTGGTTAAGTAAACGTTAAATTGGATCATTGTGGTGAGAAAGGATAAAAGAGTGTGCAAGTCGGATGATTGCGAGTGGTTTCGGACCGAAAGCGGCGTCGTGTTCATCGTGAAAGATCATGCATGAATGGTGGTTGTATACATTTTGACAGATTGTTCTCGCACGCAAGGTCTCTCGCTCTCTCTCCCTCTCAGTGCGCGCGCTACACGGTTTGGCACACATACAGTAGGCTCTGTTCTGTCTCGCATGCGCAGCTCTAGATTCAGTATGCGGGATTTTTATAGTTTTTTTTTTTTTAAACTATTTTTCAGGGATACTTTGCATAAAGAGTTATTGGTGCTTTATTCAGCAGAATTACTCATTTTATCTGTCCACGTTACAAATGTTATTTAATTCGCAATGTATGATCTTTAAAGTTGATAGTATGATGACAGGTTATTTAACTTGTTCTATTCTTTGCCAGTTTACATGAAATGTTATTATTTTGTGTTACAAAGGCAATCTTGCAGGATTGTTGATTTTTTTCCGTCCACGTTACACACGTTATAACTTCGCACACTTAGGAGTTCTCTTGTCTTCTACATTTGGCAAATAAATTTGAAAAATATACCTGTGGTATTTGTTAGTAATTTTGCCGGCTTTAAGTTTATGAACATACCAGAGTCAAAAATGCACCTTTAAGTTTATAGAACAGATAATATTAGATGGCCACCCTGCCTGCACGGAAGTCATATTACCCGTTTTGTGAACCATACACAACGCATGACTCATAACTATACCAAATTAAGAACAAAGCAAAACATGAACTTGGATTCAACCAGAATTTTATTAAACTGAATTAGATTAAGTACACTTTCTGCTTGAATTTACACTATTTTTCCGTCCATGTTACATACGTTAAATGTTACATCAACTCAACTTTGATCAAAGTTTACTAGTTAACCATTGCCAGATTTATCCTGCCTTTCACACAGCTGTAGCCCAGGTTTTCTCAGGATGTTAACCTGAGGACAATGGCTTTCTCCATGAAGATTGATTTTGCAGGCTGTTGTCCTTGCAGTTAGACCTAAACTGTGGAATCGCCCTTTAATCAATTAAGGTGCATTTTAACAGCAATATTCCCTTTACACAGTTGAAATATTTATTGTAAATCTCAACTTAAACATGAATGTAATCAAATCAAAGCTATAAAACCAATTTTATAGATACCAAAGTTTTTTTTATAAAACCAAAGCTATTTGCCCATGCCAGGGCATTCATATTTTATATATATATCCTTAAACAATATTGCTGGCCATAAACTGAGAATGTGCATGTCCGGTGTGCGATACCTTGAGTTGTCAAGACGCGCCGCTACGCGTCTCATTCGGTGTGTGACCTCCTTTACCACCACAAATGCTCTAATTTTTTGAGACGCGCGAGGACGCCCATCCCAAAAAAATACTGAGGAAGATGTTCATGTTTTGCAATGTATGCCAAATTTAATTCCATGACTATGAATTTAAGACCATTTGCTCTGACTTAAAGAATTAGTTCACCCAAAAAATAAAAAATGTATATATTTTAACCACAATTGTTTCTCTTTTCCCACAATTTCTGGCCTGCGACGCGCAGGGCATGACGTCATCACGTTGGAAAGGTCACAGCAGGTGACATCATTAAACATCCAGGATACGCACACGAAAGGACCACTTTAAACAATAAACTGACACAAAGACATATGTCATTCAACATACAATACAAATTTGAACGATCCTCCTTCTCCACGCTAGTAAACAATGGGGCGGTACTTACACGACCATTCCAACGTGATGACGAGTATAAAAAAAAAGCATGTTTCTTTGAACTTGATTTGAATCGGATCAGTTGATTATCCCTGCTGTGTAAAACGTGAATCGCGATTCGTTTAACATCAACCGACTTGAATCATCACATATTTTAATCTATTTTCAACCGGTTGCGAATGAATCGTGACATCCCTACAGTAATATTAAAATACATTTCTGTATTAGAGACAATTTTCAAAGAGCACAATTAACCTCTTTTACAAGTATTGGCTGTCTTTATAAACACACCTCACAAGACTTCAAAAAACTGGAGGAGTTCTCACGAAGGAAGTGGGGCAAGCCAAGAAGGACAGCAGTTCGCTTGTTCTGGTTCGAGTCCTGAAATGTTAGTATGCACACAACACACAAGAAATATATTCATATGTTGTATTATGTGGGTTCAAACAAAACATTTCACAAAACCCTTATTGATTTACAAGAAATACTTACATCAGCATCAAGCCATTGGAGGATTTTATGAAGCTGTACACTGTCATGGTCCATGTTTTTGTAAAGCTCCAAAAACCTGGGGAGAAGTTCATCTAAGCCCCCATAGAATGAACTCATAAGGTCAGCAGACAAGAGACGGCTAAATTCAGCAACAATCTAAAAGCATAACATAAAAAAAGACCATGTGATTCAAATTAATATTCTATTATTCATTTCTTATTATTATACGATTATAGTAATTTAATTAACTGTCTTCTAAACCAATATTACAGGATTTGGGTGAGACAGACCAAAAAGATGATGCAAAAGGAGTTACATTCTCTGTTTCTCATTTAAAACCAAACAGATCACGTCCAGTGATTAATGATAGATATAAATATAAGTGCTGTTAAGATGAACGCATGCATCCAATTTCTTTCAGTTTAACGCATTAAAAATATTTTATGCAATTAATTCAGCATGAACAATTGTATTTCATTAAATCAAAAGCATTTAGTGTTTGAAAATGCCTCTAAATACCTGTCTTTCCGTGAATAACGCTGGCCATCTGGATTGAACATCACTCACTAGTGGCTCTTTATCAATGATCTCTTTTCTCCTTAGAGCATATGTGCTTGCCATGGCAGCATCAATGAATTTATTATTAGGGTTCTTCTTTTTAACCTCTATCAGCAGAGCTCTCCTTTCTTCTTCGAGGGAGCTGGTGGTTTCGCCTTCTGGCATATCAGGCAAAAAATTGGTTTCAGACCGCCTCGGCTTCTTAAGGCGTCTTTTACCTGTGCCATCTGTGGAGGCTGACAGTGCTGGACATCCTGCTACACGCAACTTCTGCCTGAAGTTTCCCATTTTAAAATTCAAACTGAACTTCCAGCAGTACCAGCCACCCAAAGACCCTGGCTCCTTTAAGCACGGATGTTTTTCAACCAAGGCTTTGGCAACGCTTTCAATTTGTTCCCGTAATGGGTATGGATTTAAGTTGAACATAACTTCTGCAAGTTTGTTTAGGATTTCAGTTTTAAGTTCCTTTGTAACATCCAAAAGGGAACCATCTTTTGCGTGTGCATCATTTGATCGCCGGAGCTTCAGTTCCACATCATATGAAAAACTTGGAATGATGAAGGGCTCAGGCCAGACCTTTGATTGACTGGGTGTACCCGACACCGATGATGATGCAGATGTGCTGGCTGTGTCCTGGTTACTGCGGTCATTAAACTGTTCATTTGGTGGTGTCCTCTGGATGATCTTCAGTGTCGCTCTCTCCTTAGGTAAATCTGTTAGTCTTGTCAGATTGACTAAATCATTCTGGAAATCTGGATCATCATATTGTAACACAAACTCCCCATCCAGATTAAGTTTAGACCTCAAAATCAACTTCAGATCTTCAACGCTTTCTGGCAGCTCATCAATCACCACCTTCCTGATGTCATCTGGTGACAACACAACCCTGAGCAACATCCTAAATGTGTAAAACACAGAAGGGAAAGAACCGAAATGTCCCATTAGAAGGGCTTATCAAAATACAGGTAGCAATACGTAGCTGGTCATACAAGGCTTGAAATTGCAACCATTTTGGTTGTATATGCTCCAGAAATCTAATCTGTGCGACCCTTAAAATATATTTGGGAGAGTGCAAATAATTGTTGAGCTGTGACCCGTTTACATTTCTCGTTCACTAATTACTGCACAGTATGTGCCTGCTGTAAACTGATACATCACAAAATGACAGTGTACCTTTAATGAAGTAAAAAGTCTTTTGGAGTGAGCAGAAGTCGTTCAGCGGAGAGTTGATTGGGCAGTTCAAAAGACACAAGATGCTCCGAGTGCACAGCTGAAAATGTTCAATGAACAATACCTTACTAGCATATTTTTAAAAAAGCAACATTATACTTTCAAAAGTTCATAATTAAAATGACTGAGTGTACCTTAAATGAAGTAAAAAGTCTTTTGGAGTGAGCAGAAGTCGTTCAGCGGAGAGTTGGTTGGGCAGTTCAAAAGACACAAGATGCTCCGAGTGCACAGCTGAAAATGTTCAATGAACAATACTTTACTAGCATATTTAAAAAAAAAAGCAACATTATACTTTCAAAAGTTCATAATTAAAATGACTGAGTGTACCTTAAATGAAGTAAAAAGTCTTTTGGAGTGAGCAGAAGTCGTTCAGCGGAGAGTTGGTTGGGCAGTTCAAAAGACACAAGATGCTCCGAGTGCACAGCTGAAAATGTTCAATGAACAATACCTTACTAGCATATTTTTTAAAAAGCAACATTATACTTTCAAAAGTTCATAATTAAAATGACTGAGTGTACCTTTAATGAAGTAAAAAATATTTTGGTGTAAGAAGAAGCCGCCTTTGGATGGTGTAAGGATACAGTGGGTAATAGTGGTTTAGTTCCTCAGGTTGTAGCAGAAGGAGATCAGCAGACAGTTGTCTAAACAGTTCAAAAGATCCGAGATGTTCCAAGTACACAGCTGAAAAAGGTTCAACAACGAACAATGCCTTGTTAGCCACTATGAGCAGTTTGACAATTTTCCCAAAATCAGGAAGCCCACTTGTGCTGCCAACGGAGACGAACATTCCCTCTGAATATGTTGTTCCATGAAGAGAAAGTGTTGTTGCCAGGGAAACAGATGCAACATCTTCATATTTCCTGTTAATTGCCTGCTTTAGGCCATGGTCCAATATATCAGGAGAAACAACAGAAACACTCTGTACTTCAAGTTCTGGCTTGAAAAGGCTGGACATATCAAGATAGTAGCCAAACATAAGTTGGTGTTTTGTGGCTGAAGTGAGTAAAATGTTTTTAAAATTGTTGACATCGCGGACAACTTTTTTAAAAAAGCTATGTTTTCCCTCGAAGTGGATTGTCCAGAAGTTCAATAAAGGTCCAAAACAACGGATAAGTTTAGGATAATGTTCCACAAAATGGTGTTTAGGTTTCAACTTGAAGTTAGGAAAAACCTCCAGCAACAACAGCCTGTGGTCAGAAATTTTTGACTCCAAAAAGCACACAGATTCTTCGGTAAACGTAGGTGAACCCAGAAGTTCAACAATCACTTTTAACTCCAAAATTATACCCCAGGTTTTGTCAAGTTCAGGAACCAAATGACCAATCATGAAAGGAAGTAGCCTCAATAGTGTCCAATTCTCATGTCCATTTCCTCCAATTGTCCGTTTAGCTTTGAATGTTATAGGTATTTTCTGAGGTCGATTAGTCTTATCAGAAAACTTATAAGTAAAGTTTTGGATGACACTATTTAAATCATTCAGTGTGAAAAAGCCTCTTTCAATCAAATCTGACAGACACAAACAGAGCTCTGCTGGAACAATTCATTCAAAAAGATCATGTAGAACATCAGGTGGAAAACCTGTTGATGAATAAAAATGTTCTAGTCTATTCAAAACACAGCTAGCCTTTACACCCTCAACACTTTTTAGTGTTTCATCTCTACTGAGACACAAAACATGGCCATCATGGGAAAGTTTATTTCTGAGTGCGAATGATCAACTCCTAACTGGAACAGTTTGAAAGTCCTTTCGACTCGCAAGACAAAACCTACAACATTTGTCAACAGAGAAGGATTCTTGGAAACCTGCTAGTGAATGGGCTGCTAGATTATCTGCAGATACAAAAGCAACTGTTCCCTGAACATGTGCCCCTAGTCTTTTGATGTACAAACCTTGATTTTCAAGATGTTCATGGTCTCTAAGAAGTGGTTCTAAAACAGCAGCATATCCATAGGTTTTCAAGTCATTGCTGTAACATAACAGTGCAAGATTAATAGATGATAAAGATGACCTAAACCGAAGTGCTAGATTAGCCAGAACCCAATACACGGCACAAATCTTGTGCTTTTTCCTTGAAGTGCCTAATGGGTTACAAACTTCAAAGTCATCAATATACAACCCTATCGCAATACGTAACACTTCTGCTGAGAAAAACTGATTTTCCCTGAAATACTGTCCATCAAGAAAACTTTCATACACCCCAGAGTTTAACCCAGAAACCTTCTCAGGTAAAACTTTGTCAAGGACATCATCTCTATTTAACAACTCATTCAGTACAGGTAAAATCGGGACATACACCTTTTTTCTACCCTTATCTAAATCTAAAATGTACTCAATAGGTTCAATAACCTTAAAGTTTTCCTTGAAAAAAGAAGACCTCTTGTGGTCAGTGCCTAATGGACCAGCCCTTGACAAGAAAGAAAGAGGGATTGTTTTGTCTAAAGTTTCTGTTATCAGTGTTGATGTTTCTAAATTAACATTGTTTTGCAGCAGAATTTGTTCTATACATTTCTTGCTTAGTTCTCCTGTGAGGACACTGACCTCATAAAACCCATCTATTATTTCTTGAGTGGCTGACTTTGAAACATGCAATAGTTGCAAAAGGGATGCCAGTTTTCGCTGCAGATACACCTCATCATTGGCATCATCATGTTCTTCAACATCAGAAATGGACTCATCCAATTCAACCACAGATGCACTACCTTGATTGTCTTCATCCAAATTAGAATAATTCTCACGAAACAATTCTGGTCGAAAGTCCTTTACGCTACCTGAACTGTGAAAACGACTATGATGTGCTGTAAATGTGGAGTACACGTTCGAACGGAATGAACACTGCTGATAAGGGCATTTCACAGTTTCCTTATTTTTTAGATGGCAGCGTAAATGTGCCAAATACTGGCGAAGGTTGGCAGGGTTCTGAAAAACCACATAAGTCACAGAGTATCTGAACAGTTAGGGGTTCTGATGAATTTTTTGATGGCCCATGCTGCCTCAAATGCCTTTTCAGGTCAATTTGTCTTTTGAATGTACAAACACAATCCTTATACAAACATGGTAAGGGACAAAACCTGCTGTAGTGTCCGTGCTTTAGTGTATAATGCCTTGTTATTGTGCGTTGATTCGATGAACTATATGAGCAAAGCTTGCATGTCCATTTCATTGAAACTGTCACAATCCAGGGAAGGGTGGGACCATTTCCTGAAAATGTACAAACATCAATTAATATACATACATGTTCATTAAGTAGTGTACATCTTTTCAATCATTTAGTCGTTTGCAACATAATTTGTCATATCAACTCCCTAGCAGTTCAGGCAATCACACACTCTGCACATATGGAACATTTTCAAAGAAAAGTATTACATATCACAGAGATAACAATATTTAAATACTGCTGCAAGCAGCATTTAACATGCCTTTAGTATTTAAAGGTGTTAGGGTATATTTGGCCACATACATTTTCTAAATAACACTCCTATCTATGGTAAAGTTCAACGTTTGATAATTATTGCTTTAAATAGTCTAGAGAATTATGTTACACTGCAGTAACTTAGTTTTTTAGGTTAAGCTAAAAATCTAGGACTAGTTCACAAAAGTGGGATTTTTAAATAAAGGGAAATTTGATTGACAGCAGTGCTTATATTAAACATCAAACATTTAACTAAATGAAAAAGATGGATGTTATGGTTTAGGCCTAATGTTACTCATGCTGTAGTAAAAAAAATAATTTTCTATTTAAGTTACCCTAAATACATTGAAATGAATGCTTAATTTGTTGTTCATCGTTATTTTAATGAAAATACTGTGATAAAACGAATACGAACTCACGTAAGTTACATTAAACGAAGAAATGGAAGTTTTATTACTGTCAGTCACTGTTGACGTTACACCTCACTCAGCCCTGCTAAAATACATACCGTGGCTTTGTGAGTGGCAGCGGCCGGCCCATTCTTTGGAAAAGCCTTCCGGTGCTCAGTTCGTACCTGCTATCTAATATTAATTAATCGAACTCTAAATACAATATCAGTCCAAAAGCAGGCAAATTGAATACATTTTAAACACTACTATGATCAACAATTTTATCCGAAATCTACGTTATGTGCTACTTCGGCGCCATTTTACGATTTGCTTACATTACGGATAGCATCGTGCAAAACTGTAACCAATCCATTAATTAGGATTAAAATTCGACCAGATTAGTTTAGTATCATAATTATTAAACCATCATAAATTAAATTCCACTCAACTAACGTTAACTTATAAGGATATCTGCTGAATCACCAACGAGGGCGGGAAACAAACAAGACAGACCCAATGTCAGTCCACATCTGCTGTTTAGGCCAAATATTAAAAAATGAATACAACAAAATTCAATATTAGTTAAGGAGATGAGAAATATTGCATTTTAACCACCATCATTAACAATTAGATCTAACGTAACTAACCTATGGTGAGGCGAATAGGCGCTATTTCGAATATCTTAACGTTAACTGCTAAGTTACCATCATGGAAAACCGGCAACCAATCCATTTATTAGGATTGAAATTCGACCAGATTAGTTTAGTATCATAGTTATTAAATTATGAATAAAATTGAACTCACCTTATTATATGCAGAGACGATGGTTGTTTGACGACGCTGAATGAAGACACCTCACACTGCTGTAACGTTAACTGACTGAGTTTCCACCTCATATGCTTACATCTCGCGATAGCTGCACAGAGTAAAGCCCGCGAAATTCTATAGTACTGAAAACAAAAGGATCCTTGTGGTATATAAAAATTTATTAAATTAACCATCTTATTTTTGTACATGGTAGTATTAAAATTCAATGGATTAAAATTAATTTATGAATGTTGCTTTTGGTAGAATAGATTTTAACTGATAATGACAAGTGAATTGTTCTTGATGTTAGAGCAGTAAAATGTAGCCTACTTAGAATTAACTCTTGCAAATCGTTAAGAGGATTTTATTAAGTAAATATACCAGTTATTTTGTTGGTTTATGTGCAATTGTATCAACATGCGTTTTCTAGTTGAAACAACTAGTTATACTAGTTAATTCAACTTTCAGCTTAGTTGAGGACAATTAAACTTAAATGTTCTTGTTGTCTTGACAATTTCTACAAATTTAGTTGAGTCTACAAAAAAAAAAAAGTTGAAATGGCAATTATTTTTTACAGTGTAGCCTTCAAATTGGGAGAGTAAGGATTATTTTGATGTATGGTATATGAAACTGCTCAAAAGAATGACAGCACACCATGTACAAATACAAAGATATACTCTGGTGGAATTGTTCTATAGCAGGTCATAAAGGGTTAAATATGAATTGCGTGTCTGTGTGTTCTTATATATATATATATATATATATATATATATATATATATATATATATATATATATATATATATATATACCGTAATTCCTCAAATAAAAACCGGTATTCAAATAAACGCCGGGCCTCTGATAGTGGCCGGGTACGTGGTCAACGCGGACAAATAAAGGCCGGTCTCAAATTAAGGCCGGGGAAAAATTAGTGTACACTCAAAGACGGACGCGTGCTGTGCTTGTCATATATCACAACTACAGTTGAACAGTGTTTTTAACCACGTTTATTTTAGGTTTCAGACATTTAAATAGATAAGATTTATAGCAAAACAATACATTTGTAGTTTGTAAAATACACAATGGTGTCTATGGAAGCAGCAATAATCCATTCAAATATATTTGGCGACGTGTTTTATTCATATCAGATACACAGTGTAAGTATAAAGTTTACTCTATTCTTCTCCCAGTTCACCGGCCACTTACTTTCATGCATTTCGGGAGAAACTGAAGAATTCACGCGCTGTGTAGCACTAACGTACAAATCCAACAGACAGGAATCTCTGAACTGCGGTGCCCATCTCACGTTACAGATCAGGATCAATTATAAAGGGTTTTAAACGACAAAACAAACTCACTTACACTGATTTGAGAGTCAGAATAGAAGATAGTTGATGACATGGTAAGCAAGTTTGTTAATATTTAGAAATAAAAGCGCTACATCTGTCATACAGCGCTTGGCTGTGGTGAACAGTGCCAAGCATGACACGTCACCATGGAAACTTGGCTGACGGGCGGGCGGGGATCCCGAATTAGAAATAAAGGCCTGCCTCTAATAAAAGCCTGCTTCAAATAAAAGCCGGCTACCATCTGCAGTTCAGGTAAATAAAGGCCCCGGTCTTTATTTGAGGAATTACGATATATATATAATATATATATAAGAAGCCGGTGGCACCGGCGGCCTGGTGCCTTTAGGGTTATTGTGCACGACTTGACAAAAAATATCAAAATATCTGCTCGCTATCTGCCGAACGGCTCTGGTAGTTCTGCTTCAGCACTGATGATGTTGTAGAAATAGTGTGCTCTGGTTGGTCTGGGTTATTCGGGATTTTTTATTTTATACAGAAATAAGTTGTTTATAATTCAGATGAAAATAAAGTTAGTGTTGATTAAAATGAAGGAAAACAATATACTAATCTGAAATATAGCACATTAATTTTAAATTTATTTAGGTTCAATTACTAAACATACAATCGTAATTTAATTTAAAGCAAACAATACATTTAAAATATATGGGTTGTATGCACATTTTGTAATAAAAATAATATATATATCTAAAAAGACAAGGCCTTAAAGAGTTAAACTCTTGTCACTGTAACAGACACAATCTCTCTCTCTCACACACACACACACACACACACACACACACACACACACACACACACACACACACACACACACACACACACACACACCACACACACCACACAACGCACGCATCAAGTCATTTACATTTTAGATGCAATATTGACTTTTTTTCAGTTTCGGCAGCGACAATAGTTAAACAAAGATCACAGCAGAACCATTGCACATCTCACAGCAACGTGTTTTCTCATTACTGAATGATTCAGCATTTTGAAGAATCGGTTGACTCAAAGATTCAATGACCAATCCATAAACATATGTCTCATTCATAAATGATTCAGTCGTTCAAACGAATTGTTTGAACGAATTAATCAATGACTCACTCATTAAGACGGTCGCCTGGCGACACCTAATGACGGTTTAGTGTTATGTTTAAAAGTATCATTCTTTCCCATGATTGTTAATTAACTCATATTTAAAACAATATCATAACATTATTTAATGCATTGTTATTTTTCAGGTTAAACGATTTAATTTGATCAGCCCTACATAGGGTGACAGCCATATAGTGCCTTATTATTCTAAATAATTTAATTTATTGATCATGCAAGCATGTTTGATTTATGGACCAAGTTTTCTGACCCCATTCAAGGGGGCGCTGTTGAGCCCCCCTGCCACGCCCGGGTACCAGCTTCAGCCCGGCCCTGATGGCCGCAGGTTCTGACCGCTGTGCAAAGTTTCAAGAGTTTGAGCACGTTAAAAGCCCTAAAAGTGCCCGAATAGTCGTAAGAAAAATAATAGGATTATTTTTTTTTTTTTCTCTCTAAGGAAAACAATAGGGCCTTCGCCTGTTCAAGGCTTGGGCCCAAATAAAGAATAATCCTTAGGAAAACAATAGGGCCTTCGCCTTTTCAAGGCTTGGGCCCTAATAATAATCCTAAGGAAAACAATAGGGCCTTCGCCTTTTCAAGGCTTGGGCCCTAATAAATCTCAGTAAAAGACTCAGCCTGGGAGAGGCTCCCATCCCAACCCATTTGATATTTTCAGTGGTTTAATTACTTTTTTCCCTCCTATTTTGCAGCTGCTGAGCAGCAGGACTGGCGTTCCCTTTCAAAGGGAACTCCCGTTGCGTCGAAATTGACGCCATGGGGAACGCGACACGTTATGATGTCTTGAAGCACATGTAAAATCAGTCCAGTGGCGGAATGTCAGATGCGGGTGACGTCACGTACCAGGAAGCTATAAAGCCTGCTTGAGAACAGAGAGCGACAGCTTCTGTGTCTTCAGTAGCGCTTTGTGTGATCTGTCCACGTTATTTGGTGTTTTCTGTCTATATATCATATCTCTCTCCATATATCAACCACAGACACATACCTCGTCCATCTCTTAGAAGGTCTGAAAGGGTGTGTGGAAAGAAAGCTGAACAAGATCGGAGAGATCATATACAGCTATGGAGCAGTGAGATTTGGGGTGAAAAGTACAACCCCAAACCTTGGGACGCAGAAGAACCCAGCAGTCAAGCTCAAGTCCAGGAGACAACAAGAGATTGAGCGACTGGTGAAAGAAAGAAGGAACCTGAGAAAACAATGAAAGAAGGCCACAGAAGAGGAAAGGAAAGGACTTGAGGCACTACAGGGTGACATCAAGCAGCGTATTGCAACACTGCGAAGAGCAGAATGCCTTAGAAAACAACATAAGAAGAAGGAACGAACGAGGACTGCTTTCTACAGAGATCCCTACAAGTTTGTCAAAGACCTCTTTGTCAAGGAGAAAACTGGGACCCTCAAAGTACCCTTAAGGGAACTAGAGAAGCACCTGAGGAAGACCTACTCTGACAATCAGAGGCATGTGCCAGCCAGCATCCCGGATGATATGCCGCCAATTCAACCACCCGAGCACCAGCTGGAAGTAAGACCTCCTACTTGGAGCGAAGTGGAGAGCACAGTAAAGCGGGCAAGAACAGCTTCAGCCCCTGGGCCCAATGGCATTCCATATAGGCTCTATAAGAACGCGCCAGGCGTCTTGAAGTACCTCTGGAAGCTCATGAAAGTGGCATGGGAAAAAGGAATTATACCAAAGGCATGGCGTCGGGCAGGAGGAATCCTGATTCCCAAAGAAAAGAATTCCTCAAACATCGATCAGTTCCGCCAGATCAGCCTCCTGAATGTGGAAGGAAAGATATTTTTCAGTGTTGTGGCCCAGAGGCTATCTGTGTTCTTGCAGAAGAACAACTTTGTCGACACCACAGTGCAAAAGGCAGGGATAGGTGGATTCTCAGGATGCCTGGAACACACAAATGTCATCTGGCATCAGATACAGACAGCCAAGAAGGAGAGGAAAGACCTGCATGTGGTTTTCTTGGATCTTGCCAATGCCTTTGGGTCAGTGCCGCATGAAATTCTGTGGACTGCGTTCAATTTCTTCCAAGTCCCAGAGAGTATCACAAGGCTGGTCAAAGCCTATTTCCAGGACCTTCAATTCTGTGTAACAGCACAGGCCAGTACAACTGCCTGGCAGCACCTCGAGATAGGCATAATGGCGGGCTGCACTATCTCTCCACTGGCATTTACCATGGCGATGGAGCTCATTATTCGAGCATCCCGATGGGTGGTAGGAGGGGAGCGGTTGAAGAACGGGCTGCGTCTTCCTCCAATCAGGGCGTACATGGACGACATGACGACAATAACAACAACAAATGCATGCACCAAACGCCTGTTGGATAAACTCCAGGGAAACATCAAATGGGCAAGAATGGAGATTAAGCCCAGCAAATCCCGCAGTATCTCCATTATCAAGGGCCAGCTTACCAATGAGAGGTTCCAGGTTAACAACGAGCCAATACCAACAGTCCTGGAGAAGCCCATCAAAAGCCTCGGCCGCTGGTATAGCGCAGAACTCAAAGACTCGAAGCAGGTGGAGCAACTCAGGCAGGATACAATCAGCGGCCTCAAGAAGATCAACAACACTGCTCTCCCAGGGAAGCTGAAGCTGTGGTGCTTTCAGTTTGGGCTGCTGCCCCGTCTCATGTGGCCAATTTCTATCGATGAGGTCACACTATCCCATGCCACTCGACTGGAGAGATTAGTGAATGCACAAGTGAGGAAATGGCTTGGACTGCCGAGATGCCTTACCAGCATTGGCCTGTATGGCAACGGAGCCCTCTCCCTGCCAATCTCAAGCCTGGTGGAGGAGTACAAATGTGCTAAATCAAGGCTGGAAATGACTCTGACAGAATCCCGGGATCCAGTCGTCAGAGGTGCTGCTCCTACCCTAGCAACGGGGAGAAAATGGAAGCCGGCGGCAGCGGTTGTGGCGGCAAAGGCTGCCCTCAACACCGAGATATAGTGGGGCATGTCCAACATGTCAGAGGGGGTCTTGGATTGGAAGCGGCAACACCCACATGGCAAAAGGCTACTCTAACCGAACGGCGGCACATGGTGGTGGAGGAGGTGCACCACCAAGAGGAAGCAGCCAGGTGTGCCAAGGCAGTCTCCCAAGCCCAGCAAGGCCGCTGGATGAAGTGGGATGGCGTGGAGAGGAGGAAAATCACATGGAGTGAGATGTGGGGCATGGAGGCTAATAGGCTAAGTTTCATCATCAGAGCTACTTACGATGTCCTGCCCTCCCCAACCAACCTACATCTCTGGTATGGAGAGGACCCAGCCTGTCCCCTGTGTGCAGCCCCAGCAACCCTTAAACACATCCTGGTGGGTTGCAAGGCCAGCCTTACTCAAGGAAGGTACACCTGGCGCCACAACCAAGTGCTCAGGTGCTTGGCTGCCGAACTTGAGAACAAGAGGGTAACCACCAACACCACGTCTCTAAATGCCCAGACTACAATCCCACGGAGAACAATCTTCATGAGGGAAGGGGAGAAACAGGGGACTAAGCCATCACTCCCAAACTCTGGCCCACTGAACGCAGCCCGGGATTGGGAAATGCGAGTAGACCTTAACCAGAGGCTCAACTTCCCACCCGAAATGGCAGCAACCAACCTGCGCCCAGACCTTGTCCTCTGGTCCAAGTCCTGCCGGCGTGTCTTCATTGTTGAAATGACTGTCCCATGGGAGGATGCCATTGATGAGGCATTCGAACGGAAGAGGCTGCGATATGCCAACTTAGCAGCTGAAGCAGAGGAGCGGGGCTGGAATGTGAAGGTGTGGCCAGTGGAGGTGGGATGCAGGGGTTTTGTAGCCAGCTCTACCACAAGGCTCTTAAAGGAAGTAGGGATCAGAGGGCAGTCCCAACGGAGGGCAATCAAAGAACTTGCCACTGCAGCGGAACGGAGCAGTCATTGGCTGTGGCTGAAACGTAAGGACGCAACATGGGCTGCCAAATGATTGCGTGGTGCCACCACCGTGTGACACACACCCGGGTCCGATCAACCCGTGGTGGGCCAACCCCGGCGGAGGGTGTCTTGTGATAAGTGGCCGAAACACCCAATGAGGTCGGGCACACAACTGAAGATGTGTCGCACTGGTGGCACCGTGAGTTCTGTGCCAAAGTTCACCCCACCCAAGATGACATCCCCATTCAATTGTTGTGCTGAAAGTTAGGGATCTTTAACAACCAGTCCTAGTAAGAATCATCTCTCTCTCTCTATATATATATATATATATCAGTATGGCGAGCAAGCAGCATTTTAAACAGTGTGTGCATCCCTGCCCGCGTTATTTAACGGGTGATGATACTCACGACCTGTGTGTTGCTTATTTGAGAGAGGAGCACGCTCAGTCTGCACTTGAGGGTGCGGGCTGTGCGCATTGTGAGATGCTGCCTTTGCGCTTGCTCCGATCCCGCCTGTCGTTCTTTCTCGAGAACGTTCAGGTTAGCGTTCCCCAGGGCTCTGGTCCCGCCGCTGCCGAGGCACGGCGTCGCTTGCAGTCCTGGGGTTTGCAGATGGATCTTTCAGCGGGGTTTGAGACGGGCCTTCACCTGATCGATCCAGTGCCTCTTCTCGGGGTTTGGAAGCACGCTTTGCGGTTTCTTCCGCCCCGGTTGAGGCACCAGTACTACAGCTATCCAGTTCTGAGGAACTGGACGTTGTTAGTATTGATGCTGAGTCTGAGATTTTGCCACCTCAGTCTCATGCATTTGAAGAGCTGTTAGAGGTTGTGACTAGAGCAGTTGAAAGATTAAATATTGAGTGGCCATCTGATAAGCAGGACGTTCATTCTAAGAGTAAGCTCGATGAACGGTTTCTGCCAGCTAGATCACAACCTCAGTGTCGGAGCCTACCGTTTTTCCCTGATCTTCACACTGAGGTGTCGAGATCATGGGAGAAACCGGTCTCATATAGAGTATACAGTGCACAAACATCTCACTATTCTTCTATATATAAATATAAAGACCATGGCTATGGAGAAATGCCGAAGGTGGAAGAGACACTTGCGAGTTATCTCTCTCCAGCAACGCCATCTTCTCTTAGGGTTCCGATGTTGCCCAATAAGCCCGTCAGAGTCACATCATCTCTGGATGGCAAAGCATATTCCGCTGCTGGCCAAGCTGCAGCATGATTACACACAATGTCACTAATGCAAGCATATCAAGCGGAATTATTGGGTGATTTAGATGAGGATGGGGGTATTAATTCTGAGGTTGTGTGTGAAGTAAAGTTCCAAGAAACTTCTAAACAGGCAGCTGCCTTCCAAAAACTCCTCCCCCGTCGTTCTTATCATGAGACTGCTGTGCGGGAGCAGCCTCACTCATCTAAAACAGGCTCTTCACATCGTGCCACTCAAAAACAGAGTGCTCTCTCCGCTCTTTCCTCTCGTGCTCCCCCGCAAACAGCTAGGGGACGCGGAGGGCGCTCTCAAACCCAGCAGTCTTCGAGGGGTAGAGCGGATCTGCGGACCGTTATTATCGCCAAGAAGGCTGCGGGGAAAAGGTCCTGACGCTCGAGGGCTCAGGACAATGAGGGTAGTCCCCCCCGAAGTAGTGCGGTCAACACCTCTTTTTACAGTGCCCGTCTCTCTTCGGTGCCCTCAGGGGACCGTTCTGCCAACCCTGCCACCTATGGTGTTTCAGGGCGCAGCAGTCTCCGGCGAGCACATATCTCAAGGACCACCCGGAAACGTAGTGGCCTCGGGATGCCCGCCCCCTCTCAGGAGGGAATCAGAGCAATCTGTTCATTCGTTCCCTGCCGGTCCTCCGTTACAGGGCGACGGACTGATTGCTCAACAACAACAAAATCCAGAAGCCAGTCTCGAGAGGCTGGTACCTCTAGGTGAATCTTTGACAGCGTGGAAGCTACTGCCAAATGTTTCTCGTTGGGTCCTGCAGACCATAGAAAAAGGGTATTTAATACAGTTTGGGTCTCGCCCACCCAGGTTTATGGGGGTCCTACCCACAGTGGTGGGCCCCGAGCAGGTTCTGGTTATGGAATAGGAAGTAAAAACTCTGTTAGAGAAAGGGGCCATAGAACATGTACCTCCCTCCAACAGGGAAACCGGGTTTTACAGTCGGTATTTCATAGTTCCAAAAAAAGACGGAGGGTGGATTCCTATTCTAAACTTTCGAGTGCTGAACGACTCAGTCATGCAGCTCAAGTTCAAGATGTTAAAGGGTACCTATCATGGAATTTTGAAAATTACCTTTCATGTAGTGTGTAACATAGATCTAAGTGAACGAAAACATCCTGCAAAGTTTTAAATATGAAAGTTCACCGTATACAAAGTTATTATCTCTCAAAAGTAAGAGTCGACTCTGAGTCGTTGATATGAATCGATAGACGAACGATGCATTTTCGTACGTCACTTGTCCAAGTTATTTGAATAAGATACGCCCACTCATTGCATTAGGAGACACCAGGGAAAACATCATGTCGACGAGACGCTGCTGTGTTTTGAAGTGCGACGCAAAAGCAAACTTTTTTCATCTGCCCAGTGAGGAGCATTTGAAGACAGTGGCTACAGTTCATAACTATACCACAGAAGTATTATAGCCCGAACTTGTTCTGTGTTCTCGTCATTTTGAAGATGATTGCTTCACAAACCTAAATGCTATAAAGTATGAATTTGCGAGCCGGCTGATACTGAAGGAGGGAGGTTCAGTACCGAGTTTATTTGGATCAGCTTCCTTCTCCGAATCACAATCTGTAAGTAGGCTGTTGCTTTTATGTTTGTATCATGTTCTATAATTATTTTGTGTGTTGTGTACGCACAGGCACAGCGCAGCTTCTAGCAGCTAACTTAGGTCTTCAATGTCAATTGTATTGAAATATGTGAAGTGTTTGTCGTTGTTAATGGAGTTGTCACAGGGCTCTCGAGTGTCACGCATCACGCATTGAGCGTGACAGTCACTCATTTCGGTCTTTTGTCACGCTCTCCAGCCACACATTGTATTTCTCACGCTGAAAAAACTATTTGTAATATATTTAATATGCCGCAGTGCCCAAAACTCACTCACTGTGGAACCGGCAGGATTCAAGCGCGTCTCCTCCAGTGTTGCCAGGTCCGTATGCCTGCACTGTTTCCGCGGGTTGTTTGTGTAGTGCACGCTGGTTGACGCGATTGTTTTATCCACTGGAACATGATTGTTATTGAGGAAACACCCGGGAACGCTATTTGAATATTTTTGGCCGTGATTGGGTTAGTTTGATGAGCAATTGGGCTGGTTTTGTTGTGCAGACCTGGCAACCCTGGTCTCCTCGGGTGTTGTTCGTCTGGTGTTGTTAGCCAATCAGAAAATAGCACTGTTGTATCTGGGTAAGATCTAGCGCAACAACCAATGACACCCCGTCGGCTGGGTGTCTAACATATCACCACAGATTAGCGTCACGCAAAGGCGGGGTTTGGAAAAATGACTCGCTAAACGATTCATTTGGGAGTCGGTGAGCAAATCAGGTAAGAATAAATGCATATTATAAGACAACAAAAGTGTTTTTTGTCATTGCATGCTTGTAAAACTGTTGTTGGGGACTCCCAGAACAATATTAGGAACATTTTAAATGCCATAATAGGTACCCTTTAACATTGAGACAGATAGTGCCACAGATCAGATCCGAGGACTGGTTTGTCACGATAGATCTCAAGGACGCATATTTTCATATCTCCATCCATCCTTATCACAGGAAGTTTCTGAGGTTCGCTTTCGGGGGCGGAGCTTTCCAATATCGAGTACTTCCATTCGGTCTAGCTTTATCACCCCGCACTTTCACCAAATGCGTGGATGCAGCTCTGGCGCCTCTGCATCTGCAGGGCATTCGCATCATGAACTACATCGATGATTGGTTGATTTTAGCTCAAACGTAGCAGTTGGCGATTCGGCATTGAGATGTCGTCCTCGCCCATATGAAAGAGTTGGGGTTACGGTTGAACGCCAAAAAGAGTGTGCTTTCTCCACTTCAGAGGACCACTTTTCTAGGCGTGGTTTGGGATTTAATATCGATGCGGGCACGCCTGTCTCCTCCTCGTATAGAATCTATTCTTGTAACCGTGAAGAATATAAAGCTAGGCCAGTCACTTACTGTAAAACAGTTTCAGAGACTGTTGGGTCTTATGGCAGCAGCTTCCAACATGATACCTTTTGGACTGCTGCACATGAGACCCCTACAGTGGTGGCTCAGGACCAGGGGGTTTTTCCCGAGGGGCAATCCTTTTCGCAAAATCAGGGTCACGCGGCGTTGCTTACGTGCCCTGGCTATGTGGAAGAAACCTTGGTTCCTGTCCCAGGGCCCTGTGCTGGGAGCTCCTTGTCGTCGCAAGTTGCTAACAACGGATGCGTCCCTCACAGGCTGGGGAGCGATCCTAGAGGGTCGCTCGGCTCAAGGTCTGTGGGCAGATCATCATCTCTCATGGCATATCAATCGTCTGGAGATGTTGGCTGTATTTCTGGCTCTCAAGCATTTTATCACAGATCTCAGGGGACACCATGTGCTTGTACACACAGACAACACATCAGTAGTTGCCTATATAAATCACCAAGGGGGTCTGTACTCTCGCCAATTATGCAAACTGGCGCGCCATATCCTCTTGTGGTCTCAGGAGAAGCTGATGTCACTCAGAGCAGCTTACATTCCTGGGGATCAAAATGTAGGAGCAGACATTCTGTCGAGACAGGGGCTGATGCCTGGGGAATGGAGGCTCCACCCCGAGGTGGTGGAGCAGATATGGAGGGTGTTCGGCCAAGCACAAGTGGATCTGTTTGCATCTCGAGAGACGTCTCACTGTCCACTTTGGTTCTCCCTCACGCATCCAGCTCCTCTCGGACTGGACGCTATGGTACAGACGTGGCCGAGGCTGCGGCTGTATGCTTTTCCCCCAATCGCTCTGCTCCCGGGAGTTCTGGAGAGAGTTCGCAGGGACCGGGTTCACCTACTTCTTATAGCCCCGCGCTGGCCGGGCAGAGTATGGTTCCCCGACTTGGTGTCTCTTCTCGACGGGCCTCCCATGGAGTTAGCCGTCAGGAGGGACCTTTTGTCCCAAGCAGAGGGCTCAATATTTCACCCTCGCCCAGAACTGTGGAATCTGTGGGCTTGGCCTCTGAGGGGGCCCAGCTCATAGTGTCAGGTCTCTCAACTGAGTTTGTTGAGACCATTCTACAATCCAGAGCTCCCTCCACGAGGAAACTTTATGCCCTGAAGTGGAGAGTATTCACTTCTTGGTGTAGTGACCGTAGGCTGGACCCAGTTAACTGCCCAATTGGTACAGTGCTGGAGTTCCTGCAAGAGTGGTTCACTGCGGGTCTAACCTCATCCACCTTAAAAGTTTATGTGGCAGCCATAGGTGCTTACCACATTCTTTTGGGTGGAGTGTCTATAGGGAAAGACCCTTTGGTATCTCGTTTCCTCCGTGGGACGTTGAGGCTGAGGCCTGCAGCTCGTTCTAGGGTACCCACTTGGGATTTGGCCATTATTCTACAAGGTATTTCCATGGCTCCCTTTGAACCTATAGAGGAGGTTTCTGAGAAATTTTTAACATTGAAGGCTCTGTTCCTCCTCGTCATTTCTTCTCTGAAGAGGATAGGGGATTTACAGGCATTGTCGGTTTCTCCGTCATGCTTAGACTTTGCTCCTGGTATGGTCAAGGCATTTCTTCATCCAAGACCAGGTTATATCCCTAAGGTCCCTACCAATGTGGTCAGACCTATCATGCTGCAGGCCTTCTGTCCTCCTCCTTTTCAGAATTCGGACCAGGAAAGAAATAATTTCCTTTGCCCAGTTCGGGCATTAGATGCCTATGTCGACAGAGCTGCCCTGTGGCGTAAAACTCATCAACTATTTGTGTGTTTTGGGGCCCCTGGGAAAGGGTCCCCTGCATCTAAGCAAAGGATGAGAAAGTGGGTGGTTGAGGCCATTTCACTTGCTTATGAGGCGGCCGGACAGCCCTCTCCTTTGGCTGTCCGGTCTCACTCTACTAGGAGTAGGGCGGCCTCCAAGGCCCTTATTTCAGGAGTTTCCATTCGAGACGTTTGTGATGCGGCAGGCTGGTCCTCACCGCACACCTTCGTCAGGTTTTACTCTCTGGACCTGGATTCTATACCAGGGTCTCAGTTTTTGTCTTCTTAGTGCTGCTGACTCGTATTCACACAAGACAGACATCTCGTAGCTATGGTGGCGTTGGTATAGACGTTCCCCATGGCGTCAATTTCGACGCAACGGGAGTTCTACCAGAAAGACTCGGGAGATAAGATACTGAACAATAATCCATTTTATTAACAGCCCAGCAAGCCATATATTCAATAAAGTTCTTTGGCGTAGGCCCCGTCCGTAACTCGCAATCCGAGGGTACGGATTCTGCATATCCTGCCTGAAGATGAAGGCAGGGGCGCAGCCGACCCCCCCCTTGGGGTTTTGGAAGGGACCGACCTGGTGGTGGTGGGGAGGATGGAGCGAAGACCGTCTTGGTGGAGGTGGGGAGGATGGTGGTAAGTGAAAGCGTCAGCATCTGCGAACTCAGACGAGTGTAAGTAAGGATCTTTTATACTTCACGTATCAGAATGCGATTGGATAGATGAGAAGGTAATAGATGACGTAACAATTGAGTCTTCCTGGCGGAACTTACGCTACGCTTTCATTTCCCTTTGAAAGGGAACGCCTTGGTTACAAATGTAACCTCGGTTCCCTGAAGAAGGGAACGAGCGTTGCGTCGCCTTGCCATACCTCCTTCATGCCTGTCAGCGACTACTTCAGACTTTACGAAGCTGTCGCTCTCTGTTCTCAAGCAGGCTTTATAGCTTCCTGGTACGTGACGTCACCCGCATCTGATGTTCCACCACACCATTGGACTGATTTTACATGTGCTTCAAGACATCATAACGCGTCGCGTTCCCCATGGCGTCAATTTTGACGCAACGCTCGTTCCCTTCTTCAGGGAACCGAGGTTACATTTGTAACCAAGGCGTTCTCCAGACAGAGGAAGAGGCAGCTATCTGGAAGACTGCAACAGTTGACCACATGTCTGAAGGGGAGGATGCCATCTTGGATGGAAAGTCGGTGTGGGTTGTTCGGCCTCCAACCCGTACTACAGTTTTGTCTGCGCTGTCTGGGGTGCTACAAAAAAGACTGGAAGCAGACCAGAAGTACTTGGGAATTCATCATGCACGAGTTGGTGCAGATCGAGTCACGGTGGAGACCACAGAAGCTGGCCTGTGAATTATTTTAGTATTGCGCATCTAAATATTATTCTATAGTATAATTTGAATATTATGTTGTTTTTATATATATAGTGTTATTTATTTATAGTATTATTTATAGATTGTATTATATATAATTCTATATAGTTGTATATATATACTGCATTTATATATTCTATACAATTCCATATTGTTATGTATTTATATATTGTATTATTTATATATTGTACTATTTATATATTTTAAAGTATTTGTTTATTATATTGTTTTCTATATATTATACACAGGCCTTATATATTATATGGGGTTATATATTGTATGACTAATAGTAAAGTGTATTCTGTGCTAACGTATTTTTATTTATAGAATTTTGACTGTGTGTATATATATATGTCATGTGCCCAGTGTCATTTACAAATAATAACAATAACAAACTCAACTTTGTCTATCTGATTGTCTTGACATTATAACCATGAACACCAATGATAATAAATATTAATAATGAGTAATAATAAACCCAAATGAGGCCATAAACTGGACCAATAGTGTGGGGGTTTAGAGGAGGGACAAATTTCGGTTACCATGGGATTATTCACCATGGTAACTGATGCCCCTTAGTGGCTCCCTCCTGTGCCCCAAACTTGGTACATATCCAGGAGTATTCGGGATTGTGTGACGGGACAGCAAACTCCCGTACACACACGTTTATTTGTGGAGTACACAGGAGTACTCAGGAGTTTTACATGCCCGATTACAGCTCTTTTGACGCAGTGAGCCGGCCTTTATATCTGCTGGAGGGCCACTTCATATCTGCTCCATGCTTAGGCCTGGCTGGAGGCTGCTGCGGAGGCCCAGTGGGAGTGGCGGCAGGGGAACGCCCTCGGAGACGAGCAGGCGGAGGAACTGCCACCGGCGGCTGGGTGGAGGCAGCAGCGGGGCGCCGGGGAAGGATGTGCCGGATGGCCTCCATCTGCGATTGGGCAGCAGAGAACTGTTGGGTGCAGTTCACCGCCGGGTTGCCGAACAGCCAAACCTGGGAAATTGGTGAGACCAGGAACCGAACCTTGTCCGCATCCGCCATATCAACCAGGCTGAGCCAACGAGGGCCTCCCCGGAGGGCGAGGTCGGATGCAGTGCGGTGCTCATCTATGAGCGCATGGTCTGGGCTACCCTCGTGCATGTCCATGAGTGCCCTGGTCTGGTAGACCTGTCGCAGAGCCATGGCATGCAAAGAGGAGGCGGCTTGCCCACAAGCTTTGTAAGCCCATACGAGAACTCACAGCGGCCTGCCCCGAGATACCAATCCTCCAACCGAGACTGAGTGGGACACAGTGTTGGACTCCACTCGAGCCCGGCAGCCCTTTTCAGCATTGCTGACAATTCTGCTCCCAGAGGGAGATAACATTACCGAGTCATCCTCTCCAGAATCCAGCTCACCTTCTGATGCTGCTATCGTCATCCTATCCTCTGGGGCAGTGGTTCTCAAACCTGTCCTGGCGTACCCCCAACACTACACGTTTTCTCTGTCTCCCTAATCAAACACACCTGATTCAACTCATCAGCTCATTATCACATGGGTTAATGAGCTGATGAGTTGAATCAGGTGTGTTTGATTAGGGAGACAAAGCAAATGTGTAGTGTTGGGGGTACGCCAGGACAGGTTTGAGAACCACTGCTTTGGGGGAACCCCAATTGAAACAGCTGATCGGCCCATTATAGAGGGACCTGCACGTTCAACGGGAAATTCCACCGGCTGCGGTGTGATGGAGGAGTAAGGAGCCCACAGGGAATGGTTACCCGGCGAGACATCCATCACTATCCTCTGATCACCCTGGGGCATGATAATGGGGACTCGAAGGCGAGTCTTGATCTCAACACCTGGACAGTCATATTCCCGCAATGGGAACATGAATCGTCCACAGAAGCTGCTTCAAGCCCAAACACGTGATGCAACAATTGTGACCATCAGAGAGGAACAGGGAACGACCACATCCAGAAACGCACGGGTGGAATGACATCTTGAAAAAGACACAAATGCATCCGTGTTGCTCTTTCAGGAAATGAAAAACTCTCACTAGTGCCGGAGCACACAGGGTAATGGTGTGGTGCACAGGTATGGTGCAGCCTATTCAAGTGAAGCCCTCGCCTTCTTCACCCTCAACTGGCCGTCAGACAAACAAACACAATTTTTACACAGAATTGTGATGCTGTTAAAACAGCAGTTGAGAGCTCAGAAGGCTTGCGACCACCACTGCACTCGCGCTGTAGAATCACCAGCACGGGAGAGACTTCCTGAATAAGTGCCAACACACTCGCTCGTTGTAATATAACAAAACTCTTCAGAGACATTGACATGAAGACCAATCGGCTCCAAAGCGAAAAGACAACTGGTGCGTTCATCCACTTCCGTATTTATACCCGCGCCGTGGGGCAGAGTGTGATATGCAGATCTCGCACGCCAATGTGCATTGGCTCGTTTTAACATTACTTGAAGATGACAGGCTCCCTAAGCGTGATCCCAATCAGTCGACAAAGGGAACTTATAAATTGTTTCAGGGGAATATAAGGTTATAAAATTAATTTAAACATTCCCAATTAATAATGAGACAAGAGAGTTAAACCTCATGAAGTTCCCATTTAAGGTGAGACACTAGGTGAATAGGGTAAATTTTTTTAACTAGCAGATATTACCATGAAACTTGCACTAATTTGCTTATATTTAAAAAACAAATCTGAGTATTGGATAAAGCCAGGTTCAAAATTAGTTTTTTATTGTGTTCACATATTAGATGGGAAAAAAAATTTCAGAGGGATTTATGGATATCTACTTTTGTTATGCTGTAAATCAGAATATACTGTCAATAGCCTTTTGGAATAAAATGTTATATAAATCAAGCTAGGAATAATATTTTTACAAATCCCTCAGTAAATGTCTTCATAATATAACTAGATACAAGACTGGAAAGTTTGGTGTAAATAGGTGCTACTGAAGTGGAGATTTCCATATTTTTCCGGAATCTCTGAGTGAAAGGGAACTCAAACACAGAGGCCCCATTTACACGAAGGGAAAATGCAGATATTTCCCTGCGGTTTGGCCTCTCATTTACACGAAAACACTGTTTTTATCACAGAAAACAATTATTTCTAAAAACTCCGGCCAAAGTGGAGATTTCTGAAAACGCCGGTTATGTGTTGCTGTGTCAACTGGGAGAAACGGGGTTTTTAGTTTCTTTCTTGTCAGTTCTGAGGATTCTGATTGGCTTGCATGGCTTTATTCTTCTCCCTACACTGCCGCCCATAGGTTTGGCACAGTTATGATGGCGCTCGCGGCGTTTTTATGCAGGTTGTGTGCACGATGTTATTTTGAAAACAGATGGGGGGGAAATATTCGTTTCTCTAAATACCCGGCTATGTGTAAACATGTCAACTCAGCAAGAGGAGCCGCTTGTACCAAAGAAACACGCGAAAAAAGAG
Organism: Chrosomus eos; assembly: GCA_036326025.1. Classification (NCBI taxonomy): domain Eukaryota; kingdom Metazoa; phylum Chordata; class Actinopteri; order Cypriniformes; family Leuciscidae; genus Chrosomus; species Chrosomus eos. Next base: position 20,291,733 of record CM070824.1, on the reverse strand, counting down.
AGAGACTGACAAACGCCCAGCAACAAGTGCCTCCACAAAGCAGGTTTCGCTAACACAAGCATTTACAAATGCTACACAATATGAAAAGGATTAGTTTTTTTAGTTTTATACAAGTTATATTTTACTTTTAAGATGGCAATATTTACAAAAATGAATTTTTTTACAAAAATAACTATTTTTAAAAGTTCTCTATTTTCTACATTTTTAGGAAACTTTCTTTTTACATTAAAACTTAATGACTTTTTTATAAGATGTTTCTATTTCAAGCATTGTATGCTTTGTTTGATTCAACTGTTTGAAATATTTAATAAATAAGCATTAAATGCTATCTGTGTGTTTCCTTATTTTAGAATCACAAAGATAGGATTATCAGGGTTTCTACAGGTATCTTCAAATGAAATGTAATGCCTTTTTAATGCCTTTTTAATGCCATTTTAAAATGTGTTAATGCCATATACGACCCATGACTAACCACATGTATATATATATATATATATATATATATATATATATATATATAATATATATATATATATATAAAAACATTATATATATATATATATATATATATATATATATATATATATAATGTTTTTTTTTCTTTTTTTCTGGAACACATAGGTGTAATTTGCGGGTGGGACATGTCGATTGTCCCCACCATTTTTTTAACATCTTGCGGCATATAGGACGGGTCGCAGGAATGGTGGTGTTTCATTAGTAATATTATTATTAGTGTTTTTGTTTTTGTTATTAATAATTGCTCACACTTGCAAGAGAGAAGATTTGACACATGGCACTGACAATTCAACCAAATACAAAGTATTCTCTTCCTCTTCTACCAGCACCGTCTCCTCCTCTAATGGGCCCTTTTTCGCCACCTTCTCTGGGCCAGCATCCTCTAACCTGGCCTTTTTAGGGGACTTTCCTCTCAGGGCGGATGAGAGGATGCTTAATTGCTTTTTACCAGACATCTTTGAAAGACAGATGCAATGATTAATGCATCCATGGCCCGGATATAATTATAAAATATGACATCATTTTAAAAGTGACCTATAACATCGACTATGCAAAATTATTAAGCCTATTTGAGGAGAGAAATGTTTATAATGTGACAATATGTTAGTCATCGTGTGATAACGAAAATATGACTAGGCCTAGACTACTTGTTCTGAGCAGGTGTTGTCAGTGAACAGGCTGTAAAACTGTTGACTAAGATACAGACACTCATAAAAAAATGATGATAATTATCAGGGAAACGTTTCTCTAACAGCAGTCAAGTTACCATTGTTTGTCAAACAAGTTTTGAATTTTTTGTAACATTAAAACAGGAGATCATGACTTATCTTGAATCTTACCCAGATACAATAGTGCTATTTTCTAATTGGCTAATGTGTAGACCCTTTCTTTTTTTTTGATTGGCTGATAAGTGGCAGGCTCGATCGACTAAGAATTAAGAACTGCAGGGGAGATGCGCTTGATTCCTGTCGGTTCCATAGTGATAGCGGCGCGTCCAGAGACATTTGGGGCGCTGCAGCATATTCAATATATTATAAATAGTTTTTCAGCGTGAAAAATACAATGTGAGCGTGACAAAAGACCGAAATGAGTGACTGTCACGCTCAATGCGTGACAGTTGAGAGCCCTGCGTCAAAGAGTATAAAAGAACAATATACGTTCTTTGCCTGTTCTGTTCTGTTCTGTTGCAGCTGTTCTGTTCTGTGTTCTGTTGCAGCTCGTGCACAACACTTCTTCTCTCGGACGCGCGACTCAATCCGTTGCGGAGAGACTCTCTTTTTGTTACGGTGAAATCACAAAACAATGCACACAAACATGTCAGTGCTTGATATACAACCACTAATAAACAATCGGTTTTGACGAGGGGAAAAATATATACTTCTTACTGCAGATTAGAACCCAAAACCTCTGACATGCTTGGCAAAAGTTCTGCTACTGGACCTGTGCATGCGTGTAACAGTCGGGTCTATTCTCGCTACTAGCAACATATATTAGATCTCATTGAACGACTAATTAAACACAATGTACTATTTACAAGGTTCAGACCTGTCCGCCGCTGTACAACAGACATGCGTCACCTCCGCATCACGGCACTTTTGCTCCAGCAATTACCAAACTGGTTCCGCGTATTTATCACACGAACGTACATATTTTGCGACAGCAAATACAAATTATTAATTATGAAGGCTATATTCAAATAAATTTATATAAAATTCTCTTCAAAACTATAAAAAAATTTAATGCCTGTAAGAATCAAATTTAATGCTTTTTAATGACTTTTAAGGCCTTAATTTTCGCAAAATCCATTTAATGACTTTTAATGGTTTTTAATGCCCCGCGGAAACCCTGGATTATGCACTCTTTAAATAGAAAAAAATAACCATGAACATATTTACAGTATAAGCCTTGCCAGTGACATATGAGAAAGGAAAAAAAAAAATCTTTCAACAATCGTAATCGTTACTTGTTTTTTGATTTTACTTTGCGATTATGATTTTAGCCACAATCATCCAGCCCTACACTGTTAACCTTCACTGTAGATTTAGCAGCACAGTACTGTAAAAACCTACAGTACAATACTGCATTTCTATATTACAGTAAAATACCGTAATTTGCATTGCATTCTGGGTAATTTTGTTTGAGCTGGAACATTTTACAGTACATTTTAGTGTTGCTGTAACCTAGCTGTAACCTGGCAGTATGCCAGGCAAAAATACAGGGTTGCTGTAAACAGAGGGCACGCGCGCCGCTTGACTGACGTCAGAGCACAACTGGCAGTTCACTCACTCTGCGCGGATATCTCACTCTGCAGATATCTGGAAATTTGGTAAGTTAATTTTGAATTTTATAATAAGGTTTTAGGATTTTACACTATAGTGTGTAGCCTACATAGCTTTTAATGTGAAATGTCAGTGGAAGTTTAGCCAGCGATGGTTGCAAAAATACTGTTAAGTTTGTTAACGTTATCTGCTCTTTCACCACCCGAGCCTGTCAGTGGTAAAAACAAGCACTTATAATAAACATAAAGTTATATACATTTTTCTCAAACTGCTATATTTGCAGTCCGTTTCCCGAATGACGAACTTGATGATTTTATGATCAATACAGGACCAAATTGAATAAGTCGTTTAGACACAAAATAAGACGCGTGAAAATAAGGCTTAAAAATACTGCACTTTCCTTTGCAACGCAAAATGGGTGATTTATTTGGGCTTAGAGAGATTGGCTATTGGTACCAGTTTAGCCTTTTACTTCATTTCTATTTAGACGGGAGACCCAGTTATAATGATTATTATAATAATAATTAAAAATATAAATAAAGGTGTAAATTGTTGAAAAACTTCACACTATCAGAGTTAATGATCTATTAGGCAACAAAGACAAGTAAAATGCATGCCAAAAATTCAAGTTAGAATATTTAAATATTTTTATTTTTAGATGTGTCCAAAAAAAATTCAGGAAGTAAAATAAATATAAACATTGTCATAGAACACTGAAGCAAAAGTGACTTATATATATATACACTTTATATATATATATATATATATATATATATATATATATATATATATATATATATATATATATATATATATATATATATATATGTGTGTGTGTGTGTGTGTGTGTGGTGTGTGTGTGTGTGTGTGTGTGTGTGTGTGTGGTTTCAACCAATCTGGGCATGGGGTGGGACTAAGCATCAATAATCATTCATATTTGGCTCAGAGGAACAAACCGCATGGGTTTCTTTGAGTGACAAGCATCAAATGACGAATCAATTCACTATGTGGTAATGAACTACTTGAGGCCAAATTGAAGAGTTCAAAATTCAGACGCTGAACAAGAGTGCTACTTTTCTAAAATGAACTACATCTCGAGAGCAAAAGAAGGAACGAAGAGGACCAACACAAGCGGGATAGTCTGGAAACAAATCCTCTTTGTCCATGACACTATGGACACAGAGCACAAACTAACACATGAGTGAGACAATCGCATCCCTGGACACCAAGCAGGTAGTCCTTGAAGGCCAACAAGAACCTTGGTCACATATCGGGTGGCATGGCGACCTACACATGAGTGACGTTTTGCTCACCTCTGAGACCTCTGCTTGAGTCCAGCTAAAAGATGGGTCTCTACGCATGACCAACAAGCATTTTGTCCCACTGAGGTATCCAGAGCCATCACACGCCATTGATGAATGAGCCTGTTACAGAAACTGAAGGGCCAAGACAATTACTTTGCGCAGTTGGCTGTCTCAGCTCTGGACAAGGAGCTGCACGAAGGGGGGAAGAGCCAACTTATAGATGTTGTCTTTGATGTGTACACGCATCTATTACACGGAACGTGAAAATAGAGCCACCAGCCACCATAGTCACATGTTTGCCGGGAGCCAGAGCACCTGACATCAAAGCAAATTTAAAAGTGCTGGCTAATGCTAATCGTAAATTATCTAATATTATTATTCACGTCGGCACTAATGATGTTCGACTTCGCCAGCCGGAGATCACCAAAATTAATATTAAATGATGTTTTATTAACAAGGTTCGGGAGGAGCAGGTGCAGATAATTAACCCAATCAGCACAAGTGGAGATCAATCAGTAATCAACTCAGGACAAGATAAATAACAGCAGAACCCTCCTCTGTTCCTTGACAGTTTATCAGCATTTGGCCCCGCAGTACCTTCCTAACATGTCCGAATCGAGCTCTTCCCATTCAATGAAGAATATTTCGTCCGCCAGAAAGAATCAGGAATCTTTGCCTCAATCCTCTGGTGTCATCTCACGGGAGACAGGCCAAACAAACGAGTCCTCGCCACCACGGGCCAAACATCCGCAATCTATGTCCGCGTATTTCTTTAAACTGGACCATCCAATCAATAATTTCCTGCCATAGAGAAATGGATAATAAGGCAATGCCGCCCTCTTCACGCGAAGGAACGGGCCTTTCTCCAGCGCCAGGACGCAGCAGCAGGCCCCAAGTAAGCCGCGCTGCAGATTCAGTCGCGGCCGCCGGCCAGTCCACACTCTCAACATATGCCGGGTCAACTTCGCGAGTGCTCAGCTCAAAAAACGTTTTCGTTTTCCGTCCCTGGTTGAACTTCGCATCGCTTCAGTTGTTAAATCACGAGCCAGTTATGCCATCTATTCACTCATGTTTTGATCGGGGGAACACTCGTTTTAAATACATTTCTGTACAAATGATTTACCTTCATTAACGCGATGCTTCCTTGTGGCATAAACTCACGTATCTACAAAAATCGCTTAGAAACTTAAATGTTTTTTATTTATTTATTTTTTAAAGTAATTTAAACCCACACCTTCACTATTGTTTTTTCTGATTCAAAAGGAGCAAGTCGGCAGGGAATGTGACCCATAGCCATATAAATTAAAATAAACTGTCATGTTGAGGGTTCCTATACAACTTAGAAAGATTTTCGAATTACTTAACGACTAAATGAATATGCGTGTGCCACCAAAAAAACAGCAACGGATAAATTAACAAACAATCATCTAAATCGGACGGTACTTTGTTGTTTGATGATCATCCAACATCAAACAACCCAGGTAAGTCGTTGGCCCAACGTCTGTTTGCTACCTGGGAATGGTTACTGAATAAAACCGATGTGTCAGAGGCGAATATACGCAGGTTCTAAAACGTTTAGTCTTCTCATCATGTAAGCACATGTTATCACTTTGAGAAACCAAAAAAAAAAAAAAAAACATTTTTCAAACGTTTAATAACCGATAGGATATTTCTGATCTCGTTCACCTTCCCTGACAGTCCAAACTGTTCTAAACTCGAACTGCTATCTTTGCTCGGCCACTTAAACTTCAGATACGCATAATCCTGCAAGGATTTAATCTCTCACCTCCTCTTCCTCGCGTCCTGATTAACGCGCAAGAAGACGAGCATCACTCTGCCAGGCCGCAAACTCCTCCTCCCTTCTATCAGCCTCTGCTCCCGCAGGAGCTCTGTTTCTCTGGCTATTTTCTCCACTGCCACAGCAGTGATGTCTCCTCTGCTCCCGCAGGAGCTCTGTTTCTCTGGCTATTTTCTCCACTGCCACAGCAGTGATGTCTCCTCTGCTCCCGCAGGAGCTCTGTTTCTCTGGCTATTTTCTCCACTGCCACAGCAGTGATGTCTCCTCTGCTCCCGCAGGAGCTCTGTTTCTCTGGCTATTTTCTCCACTGCCGCTGCAGTGATGTCTCCTCTGCTCCCGCAGGAGCTCTGTTTCTCTGGCTATTTTCTCCACTGCCACAGCAGTGATGTCTCCTCTGCTCCCGCAGGAGCTCTGTTTCTCTGGCTATTTTCTCCACTGCCGCAGCAGTGATGTCTACTCTGCTCCCGCAGGAGCTCTGTTTCCCTGGCTATTTTCTCCACTGCCGCAGCAGTGATGTCTACTCTGCTCCCGCAGGAGCTCTGTTTCTCTGGCTATTTTCTCCACTGCCGCAGCAGTGATGTCTCCTGTGCTCCCGCAGGAGCTCTGTTTCTCTGGCTATTTTCTCCACTGCCACAGCAGTGATGTCTACTCTGCTCCCGCAGGAGCTCTGTTTCTCTGGCTATTTTCTCCACTGCCACAGCAGTGATGTCTCCTCTGCTCCCGCAGGAGCTCTGTTTCTCTGGCTATTTTCTCCACTGCCACAGCAGTGATGTCTCCTCTGCTCCCGCAGGAGCTCTGTTTCTCTGCTATTTCTCCACTGCGCGCATATTCTCCTCTCTCCCCGACTCTGTTCCTGCATTTTCTCCGCACAGCAGTGATGTCTCCTCTGCTCCCGCAGGAGCTCTGTTTCTCCTGGCTATTTTTCTCCACTGCCCAGCAGTGATGTCTACTCTGCTCCCGCAGGAGCTCTGTTTCTCTGGCTATTTTCTCCACTGCCGCAGCAGTGATGTCTACTCTGCTCCCGCAGGAGCTCTGTTTCCTGGCTATTTTCTCCACTGCCGCAGCAGTGATGTCTACTCTGCTCCCGCAGGAGCTCTGTTTCTCTGGCTATTTTCTCCACTGCCGCAGCAGTGATGTCTCCTGTGCTCCCGCAGGAGCTCTGTTTCTCTGGCTATTTTCTCCACTGCCACAGCAGTGATGTCTACTCTGCTCCCGCAGGAGCTCTGTTTCTCTGGCTATTTTCTCCACTGCCACAGCAGTGATGTCTCCTCTGCTCCCGCAGGAGCTCTGTTTCCCTGGCTATTGTCTCCACTGCCGCAGCAGTGACGTCTCCTCTGCTCCCGCAGGAGCTCTGTTTCTCTGGCTATTTTCTCCACTGCCACAGCAGTGAAGTCTACTCTGCTCCCGCAGGAGCTCTGTTTCTCTGGCTATTTTCTCCACTGCCACAGCAGTGATGTCTCCTCTGCTCCCGCAGGAGCTCTGTTTCTCTGGCTATTTTCTCCACTGCCGCAGCAGTGAAGTCTACTCTGCTCCCGCAGGAGCTCTGTTTCTCTGGCTATTTTCTCCACTGCCACAGCAGTGATGTCTACTCTGCTCTCCCGCAGGAGCTCTGTTTCTCTGGCTATTTTCTCCACTGCCGCAGCAGTGATGTCTACTCTGCTCCCGCAGGAGCTCTGTTTCCCTGGCTATTTTCTCCACTGCCGCAGCAGTGATGTCTACTCTGCTCCCGCAGGAGCTCTGTTTACCTGGCTATTTTCTCCACGCCGCAGCAGTGATGTCTACTCTGCTCCCGCAGGAGCTCTGTTTCCTGGCTATTTTCTCCACTGCCGCAGCAGTTAAGTCTCTCTGCTCCCGCAGGAGCTCTGTTTCTCTGGCTATTTTCTCCACTGCCACAGCAGTTAATCTACTTCTCGCAGAGCTCTATTCGTAATTCTCCCATGCGCAGCTGTATCTTTCTCGTCCATCACATTAGAATATATCCGTACATCCTACTTATCCTCTCTCTGTCCAGCGAGCATTGGTCTCCCAGCGGACGTACATGTGTACTTATTCTCTACTCTTCTCCGTCCAGCGAGCATTGTCTCCCAGCGGACGTACTGTGTACTTATATCTCTACTCTCTCCCGTCCAGCGAGCATTGTCCAGGACCTACTGTCTTCTTACTTCTCCAGCAGCTGGTCCACGACCTACTGTGTACTTATCTCTACTCTCTCCCGTCCAGCGAGCATTGGTCTCCCAGCGGACGTACTGTGTACTTATATCTCTACTCTCTCCCGTCCAGCGAGCATTGGTCTCCCAGCGGACGTACTGTGTACTTATATCTCTACTCTCCTCCGTCCAGCGAGCATTGGTCTCCCAGCGGACGTACTGTGTACTTATATCTCTACTCTCTCCCGTCCAGCGAGCATTGGTCTCCCAGCGGACGTACTGTGTACTTATCTCTACTCTCTTCCGTCCAGCGAGCATTGGTCTCCCAGCGGACGTTGCATGCATCTATCTCTAAGTACACAGTGGACGTACTGTGTACTTAATCTCTACTCTCTCCCGTCCAGCGAGCATTGGTCTCCCAGCGGACGTTGCATGCATCTATCTCTACTCTCTTCCGTCCAGCGAGCATTGGTCTCCCAGCGGACATTGCATGCATCTATCTCTACTCTCTTCCGTCCAGCGAGCATTGGTCTCCCAGCGGACGTTGCATGCATCTATCTCTACTCTCTTCTGTCCAGCGAGCATTGCATGCATCTACCTTTCCATTACCTCTGTCCAGCGAGCATTGGTCTCTCAGCGGACTCGACACGCATCTATCTTTCCTGCCCAGCCAGCATTTTCAAATTCACTCCACCTCGTAGGCAGCCGGTCGAGCCCAATACCCTGACGCTATTGAGCCGCTCACATCAGAAGCTACATGGACCCTCCCGGTCAGCCGTTTTTTCGATTCCCGCCGCTCCCCGTCCATCGGTCAGCGGGACTTACCCGTTAACACCATGGAGATATCCCGGTCAAGTGATCAAGCTTATTGAAAAGCCAGCCCGCCAAATTCGCTGCGTCTTTGGGGGGTCTATAGTCTGGCGGCTGTCCTTTTGCTTTTTTGCTTTATGGGGGGAGTACTCTGGGTTCGGGCAGAAATTCCGAGCTCGGAGCCCTCCACCCGGACAGCACGCCAAGTACCTATAACCTTACCATAATAATTATATGTAGATGTGAACTCGTGAAATGCTGTTTTATTAACAAGGTTCGGGAGGAGCAGGTGCAGATAATTAACCCAATCAGCACAAGTGGAGATCAATCAGTAATCAACTCAGGACAAGATAAATAACAGCAGAACCCTCCTCTGTTCCTTGACAGTTTATCAGCATCCCACCTCCACCCCATCTCCTCACTTTTAGTTCCATCTCTAGTTCCATCTACTCTTACCAACGGGGGGAGTACTCTGGGTTCGGGCAGAAATTTCAAGCTCGGAGCCCTCCACTCGGACAGCACGCCAAGTAATGTAACAAGTCCGATGTCAGGCACTGTAATTTGCTCTGGCCCCCTTCCTGTTCGCAGGAGTGATGAGATAGTTAGCAGATTGTCATCACTCAATAGCTGGCTGTCTAAATGGTGTCCGCAAAATAATATAGAGTACATAGACAATTGGAAAAGTTTTTGGGGAAAGCCTGACCTGTTGAAAAGAGATGGTATTTATCCCTCCTGGGATGGTGCTGCTCTTCTCTCTAGTAATATGGCACATAGTCTTAGGGCTCAAACATGACAATCTGGGGCTCAGGTCAGGAAGCAGACAGACTGGATAAACCGACCGTATGCTAGCGGCCTCGCGTCACCAAGGTCAGATAAATCCCATCACATAGAGCCTCTTTCACCTAGATATCATCATATAGAGACTGTGTCTGTTCGCCGAAATAGGAAATACAAAAAACCTCCAAACCCATCTAAGGGTAAAAATTTAATTGATGTTCAACAAATAAAAAACAGATATAATACAATTGAGCAAATGATAAAGCTTGGGTTGCTGAATATTCGATCCCTTACTTCAAAAGCACTTTGTTAATGATATGATTACAGAATATAACCTAAATGTGCTGTGTTTGACAGAAACTTAGCAAAAACCAGACAATTACATTACTTTAAATGAGTCCACCCCACAAGATTACTGTTATAAACATGAGCCTCGTCCGAAAGGCAAGGGTGGAGGTGTAGCTGTAATTTATAGTAATACTTTCAAAATTACTAAGAAGTCTAGTTTCAAATATAATTCTTTTGAAGTGTTGGTGCTTAATGTAACAACATCGAGTGTAAATGATAAATCACATTTGAATTTGTGCTGGCTACTGTAAACCATAACTAAAGGGCACCATACAGACTTTATCAAAGAATTTGCTGACTTTCTGTCAGAGTTCGTATTGGCTGCAGATAAAATCATAATTGTTGGTGATTTTAATATACATGTAGATAACAAAAAAGATGCATTGGGATTGGCATTTAAATATATTCTTAACTCTATTGGAGTAATCATACTCTAGGTCTAATATTATCACATGGAATAGATGTTGATGTCGTTGAAATTCTGCAGCAGAGCGACGACATCTCCGATCATTATCTAGTCTCGTGTAAATTACATTTAGCCAAGGCTGCAAAGCCGAGCCCTTGTTACAAATATGTTAGAAGAACTATCACTTCTGCCTCTAAAGATTGCTTTATTAATAATCTTCCTGATCAGTTCCATCATTTCAGCATCCCAGATAGCTTAGAAGAACTTGATATTGTGACAGAAACTTTTAACTCTGTTTTTTCCAGTACTTTAGACACAGTTGCTCCGTTGCACTTAAAGAAGATTAAAGAAAATATTCCATCTGGGTGACCAATGTGGTTCCATTCTGGCCATGCATGCTCTTTCGGGATGTGATACCACCTCATATCCTGTTGGGAAGGGGAAGGTGTCTGCATTCAAGGCCATGAGAGTCGTACCTGATAAGCTTCTCCACTGTATTAGAGAGGCAGAAGCCACAGATTTACAGATCACAAAAGCAACAAGGGCTTTCTTTCTGGCTCTGTACAATCAGAGGAACTCTGTAACCTTGGATGCAACCCGTATGAAATTTACCAGAAGCGCAAGAGTCCCCCAGCAATGAAGACACTTACTGCTACAGAGTGCAATATGCGCCTTCATGGAAGACGTGCCAGCCTACAGGTGATCCACCGCTGTGGATATCACCTTGTTTGGATGGAACAAGATGGGCCTAAAGGAAGGAGAGGAAATGATTATGCCCACCCATGATTCAAGTCAAGATCCTCCTCCTGCCTTTTTAGCTGTTGTCAGCTTTGGTTGCAAAGCTGGGTTGAAACCTTGCACATTAGCAAAGTGCAGCAGTGCAGCTGCAGGTCTGGCCTGTACCAGTTATTGTTCCTGCAAAGGCAATGATGGTATATGCTGCAACATACTTACACAACACCAAGAACACAAAGAGATGGATGAAGGGTCTGGAGAAGATGATGACAGAACAGACGAACAGTGAATATGATGAGGCTGCCTTTTGTTCATTAATTGTGAGGCATAGCAGTTTGCCTGAAGGTGGTAGCCAGTGTGTGCTTTGTGTGGTGCGAAGGTGAGGCCCTCTTGGTTAGCCTTGCGTCTGGTGGGCTGACCCGGGTTGCCCAGACTCAGTTTTAACTGCGTCCTACAGAGTTTTAACTGGGTCCTCGTTGGATCTTGCACCTTGCGGACCAACCTGGGCAGCCCTTTTGCCATTCGGGCGTTGCCCTAGCGACTTGCATTCTTGTATGGCAGTGGGTGCTTCTCATTTCTTATTTGTGCGTCCTCGTTTCCTTTCCTCGCTTCCTTTCCTCGCGTCTCAGCTCCACCCCCTGTAGGACGCGAGGAAAGGCTGCAAGGAAAAGAAAAGGAGGACGGAAGACTCAAATAAAAGCTTTTTTATACATTGGAATACTTGACCACTCGAGCGTCACGTCACAGCGTCATCAGCTGCGCTCAAAGGACCTGCCCTTATGTTGTTGAGGTTTGTTTATTTAAGAAATTCATAATAAATAACAATAAAGCAAGCTACCCTATTGAAATATGTGAGATGTGTGGTTTATGTAAACTGCAAGAGTAAAGTATAAATTAAAATGATTGTGACAGATGTGAAGGGGGAGGAGAATTGATGCGTGCGTCACGTTTAGTCGATTGAACTCTTCCGCATGGGATACACCTGTGTATCCTCGCTCATAGCTCCTCTGGAAGCCTCCTCACTCCTCGATCCTCGCCTCCTCACGGTGCAATTAGAGAATTGAGATGTCCTTCAAGATGGCCGAGCTTGATCAGTTTCCGGGTTATAGGATGGAGGACAGAGGAGCGAGGAGACGAGGAGGGATATTGAGAAGCACCCACAGTTTCTCAACCTCTCCTGCAGGGACCCCCTGACAGGCCATGTTTCTGTTTTAACCCTGAAATGGCACACCTGATTCAATTCATTAGAGTAGGAAGAGTAGGAATTAATCAATTAATCAATTAGTCAACTTCTCATTAAGCCTTTAATTAATCGAATCAGGTGTGCCATTTCAGGGTTAAAACAAAAACATGGCCTGTCAGGGGGTCCCTGCAGGAGAGGTTGAGAAACACTGTTGTATGGCATGTATATAGTGTATATTTGTACATAGTTCATTGATCACACATGGTGATGGGTTTAGGTGATGTCATCTCAATGGGTGTCTTAAAGACCTACCCCATTAATATGTATCGTACAGTGGCAGGATCCAATTATGTTAAATACCTGCATTGATTTTTCCTCCAGAAACGCATAACATTCAGCCTAACAAAGATTCATCGTTTATCCAAAAAGCAATTTTTAATTTTTGTGTCAGGTAAAAAAGTGTCAGGATGAGATTCAGCCTCACTACACCCTGAAAACAATGCATCAACATTCACAAGAGCACTCATGATTGTGAAATGTAAAATTATTTTGTTTACCATAAAAATAACCGAAAATTATGCCTGAAAGTAATCCTAATCTGCCTAAATAAATCAAAATATGTCATAAAATTATCTCTTTGAAATCTAAAATGCCAGAAATGAAATCAGCATCCTCTAAAACCACTCACATATTGTAGAAATTGACCATACAGTGCAAAATATCTGGTGAAAATGGACAATTAAGCTAATAATGCTAATTATGCTAATTGCTCAACATATGAAAATTAGCATCCGGCAGTTTCTGTATGCTGGGGACCCATACTTCACATTTCTGCAATAAAACTTTGGTGTACTCAACACATCCGGGTTCACTTAGTAGTTAGTTGGCTACTAGACTATTTCATGATATTGGGGTATTACGGTTTGACATGCTAAAACTCCCAAATTTAACAATTTTTAGCCATTTATTTTGGAATGATTGCCTTTATCTCATTATTTCACTAATTTGGAACCTACTTTATTTGTGATGAATGAACCACTTGATGAATTATCAACTGGATGAACCAGATTATTTCCATGGAAGGTACTTTTGCCATTTTTTCCGCTTACAGGGGTCAGTCACTTCAAGTGGTCATAACCACTACTAAGCTGCCAGTTGGCAAGGGTTATCATGTCAAAACATTATCTAGGGATGCATAGGATGTAAAAAATCGCAACTAGAATTTGCCCACCCAGATGGTACCAATACGTGAAATTTTGGGTCTTGGCCCAAGGACTATTAGGTGAGGTGACCAATCTAAGATGACCTGGAGAAATTCTTTGTTCTATCTCATCTCCATTTGCATGTGGTGGCATGGAGAATCTTTACACAAAGTATGGTAAAAATTATCCTGATGCAATTTATCATAACAAATTGTACACCATTGGTTATAAAATCAAAAGAGGATTATTTTGATACCAAGGAGGAGGTTATTTAAATACATTGAAGCAGTGATACATCATCTTTAGATATAAACATTGAAAGTTACTCTAACATAACTAAAGAATCTTAACCTCTTAAGATCCAAGCCATTTTTGGGGATTTCCGCCTGGATTTAGCCAACCCAAATTAAAAAGCATATTGTTCCCACATACTTTGGGCTAAACTCACAATTTTTGTGTCATTTTACAGGAAACCCTTTGCAGTTTCATAAAACAGTGCTAAAATTGATAAACATTTAAGCATATGTTGTCTGAGCTTTAATGAACACAAAAAAAAAAAGGCGCTTTTTGATTTTTTTATTTTAAATTAATTTTTGAAAGTGTTTAACTCAGGCCATGTAGGGCATAGGGATATGCAGACAAGTATGGCTATTTCCTCTATATGGCAACAAACACTGAAAAAAAGAATTATTTCTCTATAATAAAAAATGAAAAAGATATTCAAGCAAATCTGAAGGGAGGAACATTACCTTTTTTTTATGTAATTTCTACCTACCCAAATCTAAACTCTGCTTATAGCCAAACCAATTGGTACATATGCAATATTCCAGTGTAATTTTAAGAAAACCCTTTAAAATTGTATAAAACACTGCTGAATGTGATAAATATTATAGTATATGTTGTCTGTGCTATAGTAAACAAAAAGAAAAAAATAGGCGCTTTTATGATTTTGATCATTTTATTCTTTCAGATGATGCAAGTCTTATCATTTGACAAATGATTTCACTAAAATCTGTGGTCTATTAGCATCTATAAAAGCATCATAATCCTCCAGATGTATTTCATTCATTATATGGGCATCAGTTTTGTCATCTGTGTTGTGTATCACCTCAACATCACCGGCCAGCCTGGAGATCTGATGCCAGCTGTGCCAACTCTGTGCCAACAGTGCCACACATCTTCAATAGAACCTGAAACAAAGAAATCACTGTTTATACATAGTTTCTGCATTGTAATAATATCACTTTCACAATATCAAAATGTAGATTTACTGAAATTGTCATTTGATTACACTTATGCAAAGTGAAACTAAGTATTGGGCAATAATAGACGCTATTGCGTAATAGCAGAAACATTAGACATTTATTTTCAAATAATAGCTTATCAGATTGGTTGCTGTGCTTTCACATTTCAAACTAACAATAACTTTATCAAAAAATGAATATACATTGCTGAAAACTCAAAGGATTCTGTAACTTACCCAAACAATAGTCCTCAGAATGCGCACTCCAAACGTCCAAACGTCCATTTAGCTCGAACAGTTGCACCTCAAAGCTCGCGTTTATAAATGTAATTGATGCTTTTATATTTCTAGATGCATTTATAATTATCAAAACAGTTCAAAAGTATAATATATAAACACGCGCATCGCAGATATTCCTGTAAACAGACCGTAAGGCTTGACCCGGAAGTGACCGCGAGCGCGTCCGACACTCCGGTCTGTTGACTGGCCGCGTCAGACGTGACGCGTGCTGAGTTCCTATAAAGATCTCTATACCATAATAAAAGCCTTTAGCAATAGCTAGAGTAAGCACAGGATCACAGTAAACACATTACTTGGAGATCTGGTGAAGTGCGTCGCTCACGCGCTCATTGCGCATCTGCTTTCAGTTCGTTCGAAAAGGATTTTCTCACCAACAAAAGCTCACAGAAACGTGAAAATGGTCTCATTTGAAAGATAACATCCTAAGCTAAACGGTGATGTAGATTATGTGGCTGTTTGCGGCTCACTGAAGCCGACATCGGAGCAGGAATGTGATACTTTTATCTGTCACCTCTTTTTGAATGTATTTCACTGTGTGATTGTTTTGAAGATATTTCGATCTATGATTGTCTCACAATGTAATAACATACATCGACAGATTCCTTAGAATGAGAGCTTTATTGTAATGTATGGTTTGACTTATTTGTGAAATAAATAAAAAATAAATATTTGTAGAAAGATTTCTTCGCAATCATAAAGCGGAAATATTTGCCTGGGACCAATGCCTATTTAAGCTAATATTCCATTTGCTATGTATCATAAAACCGAAAGTGATGGTATTCTGTGTAAAGTATAGATTCTAAGCTTTCAAATGATACCAAGAATTACTTGATACCTTATATGGAAGACCAATAAAACAACGTACGAAAATCATAACAAAGATTTTTTATCCCGGTACCGGGATAGCGGATTTTAAGGGGATAACTAGTCATTACTAATAAAACATAGGGACATGCATAAAACACAGGAGAAATACTATAAACATTTGAGAAAGGTTGTGGGTATGAATGTAGTAAGTATACTTGTCTATTGGAAGTTTATCTCTATAGTCTTTGGCTAGTGTCTCCTGTGCTTTCTTTTGAGGCTTGTAGACAGTCTCTTGCTGAGATCGTTCAGTGGAACCGAGGTGATAACGGCCTTTAAAGAGAATGCCTCGGTTATGACCAGTGTTGTGCTAGTTACTAAGAAATAGTAACTAGTTACAGTTACTAGTTACTTCATTCAAAAAGTAACTCAATTACTTTGTTGATTACTTACACCAAAAAGTAATGTGTTACTGTTAAAAGTAACTTTTTAGTTACTTTTTTAAAGAAAGTTCTTTAATGTTCCCATTAATGCCCTTTTATGCATTATGGTCGATACAAAAACAAAACTGACTTAAACAGAAAGTTTTAAACACTATTTTATTTAAGTCAGACCAGCACAAACTGAATATATCACAAGGATTTCTAAAATAAATAACAAAACAAGCATTTTTAAAGCTAGTGACGTGATTGCTTTCTCAACATTGATATGTTCAGCTGATAGTATATATATATGTTTTTACTGCATGTATGAATATTTGAGCAATACAATTTGATCATTCTTGTTAGTTCAAAGTACATTAACTAAGGTAATAACAGGTACAATACAATTTAAACTCAATTTAAAATGTATAAAATTTTGAAATAAAAAAAACTAACAATGAATGATACTTCTACAACATTTATTAACCATATTTAATGCTAACATTGTAGTCTTATTATAAAGTATTACCAGTTTATATGATTCAAGCTTAAAGAAGATGGCCATATATTTAAATATCTGCAAAGGCCAGAGCATTAAAATTATATAAATGTAGACCTATATTACATGTACAGTCTTTCACTTTATTTGCTTAAATTTTAGAACACTTGATGATTAGAACACTTGATGATTAGAACACTTGACGATTAGAACACTTGATGATTAGAACACTTGATGATTAGAACACTTGATGATTAGAACACTTGATGATTAGAACACTTGATGATTAGAACACTTGATTTCAGCTCCATGAACATATCAATGTTGAGAAAGCAATCACGTCACTAGATTTAAAAATACAACTTCGCCGGCTAATGAATGCATAAAAGTGACCAGCTGGATATAAACTAGATGGTAACAATTGCGACATACAACATTTGGGTCAGGTCTGGGTGTGTTTTTGTCACATTGCTTTAATCGCTTGAGGTAAGTTAGCAGTTACTAATGTTGTTCTTCTCAGACTCGATGGCAAGCTTCTGTTCTTTCTCTGCTGATGCAGCATCTAGTTTTTATTAAAAAAATTAATTACTTTATAATTATATGGCAATGTGTACTTTAGTGTTCTGTATTCATACCGTTTCGCTGTCTGTGTTTTAAATGGGCATCTGAAGTGTCAGCACTCTCCGTGCAGCTTGTAATCTCCGTGCTCGCGCTGCCTCACGTGTTAACGGAAACAACTCAGACAGCCAGTGATAGTTTATGTGTCCTCTCGCTCTGTAAATAATGCTAGTAGTCTCCTCAGTGCTCTCGAACTGTGTAATGACAGCGCACACTAGATTGCATAAACCCCACCCCCTCCTGATTGTTGCGGGCTGGACTGCTTGTTCTATTGCTGGTCCCCAGCATGGCGTTTTCTTTTGTTTTTGGCTGTGTTTTTGTTTGTTTATATTAACCTGGCATTTTGTTTTGCCAGCATCATTCGTTAAACTTTAAATATGATTTGTTACATTGGTTAAATTAAATTACTTTTGTTAATAAACATACTTTTTTGGTAATCCCTTAAGCATGGTTTCCTCTTTTTGTTGTGGCCTTTGAGCGGGGCCATAACAAACTGGGGGCTCGTCAAAGTAATAGGCTAAATTATGCTGCTAGTAGTGGTTATTAGTGTGTTTGTATTTTTTACCGTTAAAACCGTAAGTAGGAGCGCGTTGTCGAAAATTCGGGTTTTCCCTGGATGTCGGCAAGGTGGTGATGACGTCTAGTCTGGGATTCCCTTTATTCGTGTTTTTTTTTTTTTCCTGTGGAAACCGGCGTAAGGGAATTAACCACTTGTAATCTGATGTTGTGGGGTGATGGAATCGTTGGTGTCAGTTTGTTTCTGTCTGCAGAATAGTCACGGGACAAGGAAGGTAAGTTTGACCTTCCTTGGCGCAAAAAGATTTGTTTTGGCAAAACAAAAAGTTTTGGCGCAAAAAGATGTATATGTTGAGTTAACTCCCCTGTAGGTATAGCGCGTTTTCCTCTTTTGGATTCGTGTGCATATGAATATAGTGCGGGGTAAAAGTGGTTAGAGCGATTGTCTCGGGAGCACGTCCATAGTGGTGGCGAAGTTGCCAGCTTGCTGGTCGTTTGGCCAAACTACTGGGTTTTGGTGTATAAGGTTGAGTTATGTAGATCGTGTTAGGCAGTTTAGAGGGGATGCTCAATTTATGAGATTATTTTGTAGTCTCTGTTGCGCACTAGTTAGGTCAATAGTATACATTCTTTTGTTTACCGGGGACTGATTGCTGTTTGTGCATTGGTCAGGTGGTGTTAATTATGGCAGAAGTAGATGATTTCATTGCTGGTCCTTCGGAGGAATTTTTGGATCAGTGTTCTAGGGATCAGTTGTTAAAGATAGCTGATCATTATAAAATCAGCGTAGGACATCGGAGGTTAAAGGAAAATGTAAGATCCATTATAAGGGCACATTTTTATGATATGGGTATTTTAATGCCTGAACAAAAAGTACATAGTCCTACTAATTCGGTTTTGGATGGTTTTTCTCAGGATTCGGCTCCTTTAAATGTAACTTTAAATTTTGAACAGCAAAAAGAAATGTTGATATTGCATATGAAGTTAGAGAAGGAGAGGGATTTGGAGTTGGAAAAGATGCGGCAGCAAGCAGAAGTTGATAAAGCTTTAGCACTAGAAGAAATGACGCAGCAAACAGAAAGGGCAAAGCTAGATTTAGAAAGTGAAAGATTGAGGTTAATTAAAGAAGGTAAATTAGGTGACTTCTCAAGGAATGAAGAGTTGGCTCGGGGCAATGATATTTCACGTGATATTTTGAATAGTTTGCGCTTGGTGCCTAAATTTAGTGAGAAGGACGTTGATGTATTCTTCACTTTGTTTATGCGTGTTGCAGACTCGAGAGATTGGATTGATTCAGACCGTATAGTTTTGCTATAATGCGTGTTAACTGGGCGTGCTCAGGAGGTTTTTTCCTCGTTGTCTTCGGAAGACAGCAGTGATTATGCCAAGGTTAAATCGGCTGTACTAAAAGCATATGAATTAGTCCCTGAAGCGTACCGTCAGCGTTTTAGGAGTTTGAAAAAAGGGAGATAAACCACATGTTGAATTTGCCCGTGTTTTGGTGACTCATTTTACTCGATGGTGCTCCACCTTGATGGTACTTGAACAGTTTAAAAATTCAGTTCCAGAGTGAATTGCCATGTACATAAGTGAACAGAAGGTGAGGACAGCAGGGGAGGCTGCTGCCCTTGCGGATGATTATTTTTTAACCCACAAGAGTAGCGGTGTGGATGTCCGCATGCAAGCTTTGGCTGGAGGAGACGTTGCACCTGCTGGAGGGATGTTTTTTTCTAAGCGGTCAGGTGGAGGTTTTCCTCGGGTGCAGAGAGTTGATCATGGATTCCGTGACTCTGAGTGTCATTTCTGTCATAAATACGGACATTGGAAGAGAGTCTGCAGGGTGTTTAAGTTGCAAAATATGCAAGATGTAACTCAGGCAAAGCCGGTGGCTTTAGTGGTGTAGAGAATGAACCAAACACAAATGAATCTTCCATTTGATTCAATTCAAACAGAACTCAATCACTAATTCAGCCATAAAAGATCCTGGCTGCAAATTGTCTAGAACCCCCCCCAGAGAAGATTTTATGGCCCCGCAGGGACCAAGGAAACTGACCATCTTTGACCTCCCTCAGCACCACCACTGCTGCAGCAGGACAGATGTTTAACAGACTCGTCTTTCTTAAGGAGCAAGGTCCCATGAGAAGATGAACAGAGCAGACTTCAGCAGGGACCTTGCCGTGACCTCAGATTGGAATGTCTTTCTTAAACCCCAGAAACTTTACACACCAACACACTTTACATATCAAACCACATTAATTCTGCACATTCTGCAGAGAACAACTCACACAGAACAATGCTCAGTGGACTCATAATCAAACATCATAATTCTTGTTGTTCCAACAATTCATGTTTGTACTATGCTTAGATTACATATAAATCTTAGATTCCATATAAATCATGTAATGGTGATTATAACTGTGTGTATGAATGAACGAGTATCGTGCTTCCAATCAAAATAATCGTATGCCCTTAATTCATAAGATGGCTTGAGTGAAATCTGTGTAAAATGCTTTGTATGATTATAATAATCTGTAATGTTAAACTGTGGTCTCTTGTTCTCTGCTAGTGTTGGAGAGCAAGCAGATCATAGATAACGCCTGATTTACGATAAAAAGAAACCAAGTCCACCTCCTAAAATGATGCCATTGTCTCATTGGTTAGAATTCTCCAAAAGAGGTTGGACTAACTTTAAGTTAAAGACCCGAAAAAGCAGTTCAGTTCAGTTCAGAGAGCAGTTCAGTTTTCGGTTCGGTTCAGTTCGGTTTTGAGTCGGTTCTGTGGTAAATTAAGTTGTGCCTCTCTCTATTGAACAAACAGCCAGAGAGTGTTCATGTTCGTACGCTCCTACATCGACCAGACCAACTTTAGACCAGCAGACAAATAACCCATCAAGATCGGGGTTAAAACAGCTCATTCAAGCCACCTTACTCGTCTTACTTTCCTTTCTTCCTTTATTTTCTTTTTCGTAAAAGTCTCGGTTCTAAGTTAAGTTTTGCTGCAAAGTTGCGTTTAACGTTTCGGCTGCAAAACCCGCTTCCAACTTCAAAGACTTTCATTCATCCGCGCCAACACACCACGTGACTGGCCGTCCAACTTCCATACAGACAAAGACAACCAGCCACGCGGACCCAGCCGGGAAACCCCTCTGACGAAGCACCTCAAATAGGGAATTACCTGGCCTAAGCAACGCAAAGGACAAGCAAGTAACCTCCAGACTCTAGCTGAACTGGTGTTTTTTAATTTAAATTGAATAACCTGTCTAAGAAACGAAGGTTTAAATTAATGCTTGGTGGTTCGTTCAGGTTTATGTCTTGCAAAGTGCATCTCACTCTGAAAACTCACTCTTTCTCTCTCTTTCTCTCTTTCCTCTGCGCCTCGTATGAATGTGTGTGTGTGATTGTGTTTAGACCTTAGTTTTATGTGTTTAGAATAATCAATAAAGTCTTGTTTATATTTGAAAAGATATTTGTCTTGTGTTGTGCTTACACATTTAATGTCTTGTACTGTCGATCTAAAGTTACCTTGCTAATACATAGTGTTTCACTATAGATTGGATATTGATATCTGTTGCCAAGGTTAAAATTACGGCCCGTTCAAATGAACTCTAAACGAGTCATTTGCTCGGTTCCATAGTGATTCGGTCAATGATTCATTGCAAACCGATGAATCATTTCCCTTTGAGCTAAATTGGCCTTCCGGCCCCCTTTAATACATTTTATGTATATTATTATTATGTAGGTTCGCTACAGTGGTGCCAGTTTCTAATGTGTTTTCTCGAGTGTCGAGTTACCAGCTGTGGGGTTAAAACCTGACTTGAGCTCATATGTGCCGTTTATTTCAAAAGGACATGTGTCTTTGGTTGGAAATACAAAAGGGTACCAGTGACTATCTTACGAGACACGGGGACATTTGATTTATTTATCCTGGGGTCTGTTTTGACGTTTTCTGAGGAAACGGATACTGGATCTTTTGTACCTGTGTTGGGCATGGGTATATCTGTTTTTCATGTTCCTGTACATAAATTTGTTCTTCATTCAGAATTGTTTGAGGGAGAAGTTAAAATGGAAGTGCATCCTGCTTTGCCTATAGATGGTGTTACTGTGATTCTGGGAAATTATGTGGCAGGAGCACGCGTTTGGGGAAGTAGTTCTATATGTCCATTGGTGGTCTCAGTACCACTAGGTAGTAATGGCCCTGATGAGAATGAAAAGCAGTTCCCAAAAGTGTTCACGGCTTGCGCTGTGACGTGCGCCATGAAGCGGACCACTAATGATGAAGATTCTGTAGAAGTGGAAAATGTAGAGGGTGAGGCATCTGAGTTGTCTGTAATGAGTTTGTCTAACACTCCCATGTCTGTCTCACATAGTGAATTGGTGCGTGAGCAAAGAGCCAATGTAACGCTGAAGGAGCTGTTCCAGTCTGTTTTGCGGGTGGATGAGGTGAAAAATCAGGCACATGGTTACTTCTTACAAAACGAGGTACTGGTTCGGAAGTGGGTTCCAAATAATGAGGGTTTTGTTGGAGATCCTGTGTATCAAATGGTTGTGCCCTACAAATTTCGTGATTTGGTTTTGCGTGTTGTCATGATTAGTCGGGGGCACATGGGGGTTGGTAAAACCTATGATCGTGTCCTCAGACTTTTTTTTTGGCCGCGGGTTAAGAAAAGTTTTGCGAGCTACATCAAAACATGCCACACTTGTCAGTTAACTGGTAAGCCAAATCAAAAAATTTAAGTTGCTCCCCTGTATCCGATTCCTGTTGTAAGCCAACCATTTGAACACCTGATTGTTGATTGTGTAGGTCCTCTCCCTCGTTCAAGGTCGGGTGCAATGTATTTGTTAACTGTTATGTGCAGTAGCACCAGATACCCAGCACCATATCCGTTACAAACATTAACAGCAAAAGCAGTAGTGCGTGCTCTGGGTCAGCTTATATCCACATTTGGCATACCTAAAACCATTCAGAGTGACCAAGGGTCGAATTTCTCCTCTCACTTGTTTGCACAGGTATTGAAACTGTTGCATGTGCAGCACAACCAGTCATCTGCGTATCATGCACAAAGTCAAGGAGCGCTGGAACGTTTCCACCAGACTTTAAAATCGATGATGAGGGCATACTGTGTGCAGATGAATGCTGATTGGGAGGATTGGTTGCCATGGTTGTTGCTGGCAGCAAGAGAGGTAGTGTAGGAGAGTACAGATTTCAGTCCAAACAAGTTGGTTTTTGGTCATACTGTGCGGGGGCCTTTAGCTGCTCTGCAAAGTGAGCGGAAGGAGTCTCAGCCACCTGAAAATTTGATTGATAATATCAATGGTTTCAGGCAGCGACTTTACTCTGCTACAGAGTTAGCCAGGAAAAAGTGGACTTTGGCACAGGAGAAGATGAAACGTCTCTATGACCGAAGAGCAGAACGGCACAGTTTTTGTGAGGGCGACCAGGTTTTGGCTTTATTACTTATTGTTGGTTTACCAATTCAAGCGAAGTTTTTGGGCCCATATACGGTAGTGAAGAAGTTGTCAGAGCTAAACTACCTGATTGCCACTCCAGAACGTCGAAAAAACTACCAACTGTGTCATGTCAATCTGTTGAAAGCATATCATGCCAGGGAATCACAGGAATTGAGTGCATCAGCAGATGATGCTCATCCAGTGTGTGTTTGTAACACAGATTTGTCTAGTAGTAAAGATGTTTGTGAGGATGATTTACCAAATCATGACTCTGCGTTGTTTATGGTCGGCTTAAAAACTCTAAGGTATTTTCAGATTTAAACAGTGTATTGTCTCACTTGTCTGAGCTCCAGCGCACAGAATTAATGGAGGTTATACAGGAGTATCCCAGTCTGTTTGGAGATGTGCCATCTCGTACACATGTTTTGGAGCATGACATTGAAGTAGTAGGAGATGTAAAGCCAATCAAGCAGCGTTTTTATCGAGTAAGTCTGGAAAAGTTAAAATTTTTGGATGCTGAAGTTGAATATATGCTGAAAAATGGTATTGCTGAACCGTCATCATCAAGTTGGCAAAAACATTGTCAAGTTGGCATCACCTTGTTTACTGGTTCCGAAATCAGATAATACCCCTCGGTTTTGTTCTGATTTTAGGAAGGTCAACAGTTTTGGAGCATGACATTGAAGTAGTAGGAGATGTAAAGCCAATCAAGCAGCGTTTTTATCGAGTAAGTCTGGAAAAGTTAAAATTTTTGGATGCTGAAGTTGAATATATGCTGAAAAATGGTATTGCTGAACCGTCATCATCAGGTTGGCAAAAACATTGTCAAGTTGGCATCACCTTGTTTACTGGTTCCGAAATCAGATAATACCCCTCGGTTTTGTTCTGATTTTAGGAAGGTCAACAGTGTCACTAAGCCAGACTCTTATCCTCTGCCACGAATAGATTACTGTATCAACCAGGTTGGTGCTGTGAAATTCATCAGCAAATTTGGCCTGTTAAAAGGTTATTGGCAGGTCCCTTTGTCTCAAAGAGCACAAGAGATCGCAGCCTTTATCACGCCAACTGGTCTGTATTCTTACTCAGTCTGCAACTTTTCAACGTTTGATGAATAAAGTTGTTGGAAATTTGCAAGGCTGTGCAGTGTATTTAGATGATGTGGTTATTTACTCTGATACTTGGTCTTCTCATGTGCAGCGCGTGAAAGCACTGTTTAAAACTTGGCTGAGGCACGCCTACGAATACAAGGAGGCCGACGACAGTGACATACCTTGGTCTGCAGGTTGAGCAGGGTACAGTGTGTCTGTTGCATGCAAAAGTAAAGGCAGTTGAGTATTATCCACCTCCAGCTACGAAAAAAGATCTTATGAGATTTCTTGGTTTGGTGAGTTACTACAGAGGTTTCTCTAGAAATTTTTCAACTGTGGTAGCACCATTGACAGATCTTTTGAAGGGTAAGGTAAAATACATCTGGTCTCCTGTCTGCCAGACAGCTTTTGAAAATGTGAAGGCAATTCTGTGCAATGCTCCTGTTTTGGCTGCTCCTTTCATGGATAAACCATTTAAACTTCAGGTTGATGCTAGTCATGTGGCGGCAGGTGGGGTGCTGTTACAGCAAGATGAGTTTGGTAGTGACCGACCTGTGGGTTTCTATTCGAAAAAAATTAACAAACATCAGTTGAATTATTCTGTAATTGAAAAAGAAGCGTTGGCTCTGATTTGGTCCTTACAGCACTTCGAGGTGTATGTAGGTTCAGGTCCAGTGATCATTCATACAGATCACAATCCATTGACATTTTTGAACTCACTGCGCTGCCCAAATCAAAGACTTGTTAGGCGGTCTTTATTTCTCCAGTCATACAACTTGGATATACATCATGTAAAGGGCAGAGATAACATTGTTGCAGATGCTTTGTCCAGAGCCCCATGTCAGTGATTGTTCTATAATTCTTTATTCTGGTGTCTCTATCTCACTCTTAAATCACTTCCAGGTACCAGTTGCAGGAATGAGTTGTGAGGCTACAGGATGGAGCATGGCTGAGCAAGTACTGTGCGGATGACTTTGTATTTAGTGTATTGACAGTTGTGAATGTATAACTTTGAGAAATAATTTAAGACCTGTACAGTTTAGAAAAGTTAAAATGTTGTGAGTTTATAGTGGCGGGCCAGGGGCCTCTGTCAGGGTATTTGTGTGTCTGTGTGTCTCTGGCTGCGTTCGGAATCGCATACTTCCCTACTATATAGTAGGCGAAAAGAGTAGGCGAGCGAAAAAGTACGTTCGAATCCTCAGTATTCCTAAAAGAGTAGGCGAGAATTACCTGGTTGACGTACTAATTATCGCGAGATTTGGACGATAGTGCGTTCGAATATGCTTCCTACTATATAGTAGGCGAAAACAGTACGTGAAAGAAGCAGTACGTTCGAAACATCAGTATTCCTAAAAGAGTAGGCGAGAAGTTCCCGGATGATCTCCTGCTTTCGCCCAGACATTTGAGTGCTTTTCAGCTTGTACTCATCTATCCCAGGAGGCCACGCGAGAGGATACGTCATAGGTCATACTCGAACATGACGCCGGACGAAATGATGACGGACGAGAGTGTTTTCAAATGTGAGTATTAGATATTACAAATCAAATGATCGCATGTGTTGAACTACTGTACAGTAAACTGTTGAATTGTTGAAGGTGTAAAGACGCTATATAGTATGATAAATTTGTGATTTTGCTGTAAATCACATTTTATTGTATAGCTAACAGAGGAGCTCCAGAATACGTCTCCAAACTGGATTTGCATACATTTTAAACCGTATGCATCTTAAATAATTACTAAATGTCTATTTAATATCTGGTAAGAAAATCTAATATAAGAATTGCATATTTCTACGTCTAATAGATATGAAATTGATTCTGAGTTATGTATGTGTACTATTGTTTAAGATAATTCACTGTTGTCAACACTGTTTACATTAGACAAATGTGCTGTAAATAATTTTATATAATGTTTGTGCATTTTTGTAGGATCTGAAATGTCTACAGACTGGTGTGGGTGTGATAGTGGATTTTATCTTTATTGGGTTTTTTTTCAAATGCATTGTAGAATTTGTAAATGTTATTTATCTAATATTGTTGATATTGCTTAAATGCTTATTTGCGCTTTGTTTAACCCTCTAAGACCGACGGGAGCGTCGGCGCTCCCGTTTGCGTGTGTCTGTTTAAAAGCCTATAGAAACTGAAACCAAATGGCTAGCTCAATCATTCTTTTTGCATACAAAACCAGAGATGTAACATGTTCAGATCAAGCCTCCAACATGCCCATGTTGCGTTGTTTTCACCCTCTAATCAGTCTGTACAAACTGCGTAATATTCGTTTACAAAAAACAACAACACAAAAATGCATTTCACGTCTTTGCACACATGTTCTGTAGATCTGCGATTGATATTTACGTCTTCCGATGACTCATTGACGTATCACGTTCTGTGCACTATGACCCCCGGGTGTGTCACATGTTGTGACGTCACACGCTGCGTCATTTGACCATGCGTTTGACTCCCGTTTGACTCCCATTTGCTATATGTTCCTTATATCGTTATTGTCTTTCTACCATCGCTTTATTTTATTATTTCTTTCTCCTTTAGACGTTCACAAATACAAGGACATGCACACACACACAGCGTTATGTCTAAACGAAAGTACACGCCTTTTTTTTGAATGAGTGTAAAAATGAGTGTATCTTAACCCTCTGAGGTCGGCCGTCACGCAGGCGTGATGAGCTCACTTTTTTCCTTATCAGTGCAAAAGAGACTCAAATTACTCTGTTGATTTTTATCTTACATTTAAGTGTTGTACATCATTAGATCCTGTTTAGTTTCTATTTTTTTTGTGGGTACTCACAATAAAAACAAAGTGTTGTGCTTTTCGTCAAATAAAGAAAAATAAACATGATGCGCGTTTTACCTTCTCTCCGTCAGTGAAGTCCATTCTGAAACGCGTCCGAAAAAATAACTGTTACTCTGTCAATACTTGTCACAGAGATACGAGATATGTCTCTTTATGAAGCTGAGATTCTCTTCTTTTAAATGAAGTAAGCTACTAAAAAAATAATATTTCCAGTTTATGTAATCCGTTTGAAACCAAGGAGAGTTACGTTTTTTTCGCTCTCCCTTCATTATAGATAATTAGGTGAGCCCTCCACACCCCCAGCGCTTTTGACATGGTAAATAGGCGATATGCATCGCACACGCGGCACGCCCCCCCGATAAATGCCATAACAACAGAAGATTCTTCATCAGAGATTCACTGATAGTTCATCGCGTTTTAGGGATGGAAGCACGCTACTCCTTCAGAGGATTATGGACAGCGGGGAATAATTAACCTTTTCCTCAGTGGAATATGCAACTCAGACGACGAACGGCTGCATTTTGAAGAACGAACGGTTGCATTTTGAAGAACGAATTGACCCCGAGGATAAGTTCGGAGTAAGTTGTTTAGTGTTTTGTATTTCCTTTTCTGATCATAGAGCTCAAATGCATTTTCAGACTATTTTGCCTAGTAAATATTACCTCACAACATTCAGTTTTAAATAGCTGCTTAGGTTATAATGATTTAGTGAAATATATCGATCTGCAAGTTTTGTTTGTGTTCTTCTGTGGTCTAGTGGTTAGATCGTTTGCCAAGCGTCTCAGAGGTTATGGGTTCGAATTCGCCCTCAGCAACTCTTTTTTTCTCTAATCAAAACCGAATATGTTCATCATACAGTCTATATCAAACACACACGTATATAGGACACACGTTTGTGTGCATTTTATTTTGTGATTTCACCGGAATGAATAGTGTCCGCAATGGCATTAGATTGAAGAGCATGTCCTAAGAGCGAGTGAAGACTGCGCGCGCGCGCCGCCACAAGAGACTGTATCCATGACACTGATAGCAGCGGACACGAGCGCTCAGCTTGAGTTCAAAAACAAAACATTTTAACGCTAGATCTCTTATTTAAGAGCGGACTAAATGAATGCTCTGCTAGTTAACTGGAGATGTTTTATTTGTACTACAGCCGTTCATTGAGTGTATCAGTAAATGCGTGCTGTCTATATGGGCCATAAACAGATACTCGCGGTTACGCGGTCTACCCATCAATAGATGTTTCTCTGTCCATCAACAAATACATTGTGCATCTATAATCATAATTGTCCATCAGTTTACTTTGGATAATGTGCTAACAGTTTTTTGCTTTTGTTTTGTTGTGTTTACATCGTTACCATCAGCCTTCAGAAATCATTCTGATATAATTTTTTTTTTAAATCAATGTTGTAAACAGTTGTGCTGCTTAATTTTTTTTAACCTGTGATAGTTTTTTAGGATTCTTTGAATGCACTTTTATATATATATATATATATATATATATATATATATATATATATATATATATATATATATATATATATATATATAAGCACTATATAAGCAATATTTTATATATATATTTATATAAAAAAAACAAGTTTGGTCTTTTTATGTTTTTTTTTTTTTTGAAAGGATGTGTTAAGTGATATGAATGACTTTAAGTTTTTATGTTCTTAGGAAAGATTTCTATTTTGAATAAATGCTGTTCTTTTTAACTTTTTATTCATCAGTGAATCATTAGTTCAGGCTGCCTCACAGCACCTTGATGGGCCATTAGACATTGGGGGAGTGTCTTTAGTCTTCCCAGGTGTAAATCACATTAATATTCATGGGCATTAACACTCCCACGCATACAGCACTGCTGACCCAAAAACTGATGTAAGAAATTCAAATCGTTATATTGATCTTTCTGAAAGTGTGGTCAGAATGATTGTCACTTAATTTTGAAGTAAAAATTCTAGCCTACAAGAATAGTAACTCAAAGGTATTGTGGACAACTATTCAGTATGTGTTAAATGGCCTTATTGCGGTGACATTTTTTCCCAAAACGTACTAACCACGCATATTATTTTTTTTCTATAAAATGCAAACATGTACATCCATTTTGCTCACATATTATTGTAGCAGAGTTTGTGCTGAATACAGCACATTTATATGTTGGCAAATGGTATGTTTTAAGTAGCTGAAATAAGCACAAATGTCAGGGCATATAAAAACACCTCAAGGGCCCCAAAACAGCTCAGACCTCGTAGGGTTAAAAACTAATTTATGTTAACAGTTCAAATCAATTCTGTATAGTTTAAATTGTTTTGTGCACGTTTTTCTCATTGACAAGTTTGAGGTTGACATTTATTCATGTTTTGTATTGAAGAAAATATGTAAAAAAAAATTATAATATTTTTTTTTTCTTTTTGTTTATTGCACTTTTGAGATATTTATATAGTAACTATTGATTTATTACAAACATAGCCTTCAAACTGGGAGAGTAAGGATTATTTTGATGTATGGCATATGAAAATGCTCAAAAAAATGACAGCACAGCATGTAAAAATACAAAGATATACTCTGGTGGAATTGTTCTATGGCAGGTCATAAAGGGTTAAAAAGAAGAGTGTTATGTCCATTTATTAAATTATTTTCGCTTAGCATACCAAGCTTAGTAGCGCGCGCTCGTGATGTGCTTCGTTCAAGAGTAAAAACGACGACCAGGAAGCCATCACTGAAGCGCTCGTTTTATTTATTCTTTTATCTTTTTATACTTCTTTTCAGGGGTAGCCTACTACATGAGCACTGAGGATGAGGAGCCCAGAGCTGAATCCTGGAAACGGTCCCATGAATGAGTCCCTCCATCCCTCCATCTGCCCTTATGAGTCCCTCCATCACTCTATCTGCCCTTTATGAGTCCCCCCATCACTCTATCTCTGCCCTTACTGCAGATTGTGAAGTGCAGCAACAAGCAGGCACGGCTCAGCTCTGGTGACTTCATCAGGATAAAGCCCAGAATGCGCCGAACGCTGTGTTGAGATGGCAGTATGTGGGGTTCCCCGCCTGTAAATATGCTTGATATAAAGCTTTGTTTCATGCGTT
This sequence comes from Chrosomus eos, assembly GCA_036326025.1. Classification (NCBI taxonomy): domain Eukaryota; kingdom Metazoa; phylum Chordata; class Actinopteri; order Cypriniformes; family Leuciscidae; genus Chrosomus; species Chrosomus eos. The sequence goes on along the minus strand of CM070824.1, from coordinate 20,261,393 downwards.
GTTATCTTGTATATGCATTTGTTTATTGTGATGGTTACTTTTAGGCTATTTGTTCTTTTACTCATTTATTCATGTTTCTTATTGTTGTCAGTAAATAAAATATAATTATTTAGCCTAATGAATGCATTAATTCATTGCTTGACTGGCAATTGAGATGTTTCATTGCATTTATAGTGTGTAGCTATTCATGTATAACTATCATATGACAAAACAAATTACATTTGGCTTGTTTTATTAAATTATATCATTTTTATTATATAAAAAAGTAATATAATTAAGTATTGGTCAGCATTTGCAATGCAATTCATTCTACGGTAATATTAATTTTTAAGGAGCGATACTTATATAAAGTATAAAATCAACAGTTTCCTCCAAAGGAGATCTTCGAGCTGCACGTCTCTTTTGTGCAGACATTACAAACGCTAAGGAAAACTGTTCTAGGTTGTGCTGTCGAGTTACTGATGTTATGAAGTGTTAGTGCACCTGTCGCTCATATCATTTGAACTTATAAACTTATTACATACAAGATCATGGAAAGATACAATATCTAACAATGAACAATGATAATGGCAAAACAGAAAACATAAAGATCATTGGTTTGTGTACATCATAATATGATATTTATACACAGGAAAAAAAAAGAACAATAACAAGGCGAGATACTATTGCTATTTATATCTACTTATTTATTTATTTATTTATACTATTTATATCTTTAAATAGTTCTGAGGAAAATAAAGAAATTAACAACATATTCAAGAGATGACGTTTTTGGGGTTTCTTAACCCGTTTAATCCCAAATTTTTTCTTGCAATTTGAGTACATGCATTTTACTCCTTAGACCTCCCTAACACTCAAATTGTATGCCCTTTTTGATTTTATGTTGGTTAAGTTAGTGAAAAAATAGGTTTTATACTCGGTCACAATAGTGACCGGTGGGAAACACCATAGTCAGAATTCATACAATTTCTTTAATTAGACCTATTTACACAATACATTCCAAGACATCCAATACCTCGTTTTTTCATTTCATGAAGGAGGCTTATGAGGTGAAAAGGTTGTCATGTACAAAGTTACACCCTGGAGGAACTTCTGCTTGTTCGGCTAGACCCCTATGGGCTAGACCATGACTACACTTGGGCCCTGTCCTATGCCAGTTTTAGGGAGATGCATGTTCATTCAGTGCACTGAAGATGGGCCGTACGTTGTAGAAAGGGTTGTTGGGTTGTTTGGGGTCATGTGTGGGGCACACCAATTGGTTGTCACGGACATCTGCCTAATCCTCCAAATATTTCACTTCTGCATCGCCATTCAATGCCTGGCAAATGGGCCATTTCACCCTGGTACTCACTATCTGAGCCCTCACTATCACTGTCACTTTCAATTTGCCATTCAATGCCTGGCATTGCCATTCAATGCCTGGCAAATGGGCCATTTCACCCTGGTACTCACTATCTGAGCCCTCACTATCACTGTCACTTTCAATTTGGGTGGGGGATGGGGGATGGGGGATGTAGGGGATGGGGGGATGGGGGGGGGGGGGGGTTGGGGGGTTGTCACATATCTCTAGAAGGTCCAACACATTGATAGTTTCTGGGATACTGATAACTACACTGAAGAAAATTATAAACGCAACACTTTTGTTTTTGCCCCCATTTTTCATGAGCTGAACTGAAAGATCTAAGACTTTTTCTATGTACACAAAATGCCTATTTCTCAAAAATATTGTTCACAAATATGTCTAAACAAGTGTTAGTGAGCACTTCTCCTTTTCAGAGATAATCCATCCACCTCACAGGTGTGGCATACGTTTAGTGTAGGATTTACAGCCAAAACCTGTATTTTCAATTGAAATACTGTGTTATACTACCGGTCACAATTGTGACCGTAAACAAATTTACACGTCTTACGAACAAAATATATATGCAGGAGTATAATTCTCAAAATATATCAGTAGTAGACCCTTTAAAGAATATATGTACAAAATATTATAGTTCTATCTGTTAATTAAGATGTTTTACATAGTACTTGTTTTAGTAGTCTGAGGAAGACATCTTCTTCCAGATGTGCAAGCAAGAAGTAAACTGATCTGGTCATGTGACCTTTCACACTAGTCACATGACATTAATGGATTTTAATGAAGACAATCTATTTTTTCATTTAAAAGTTGAATTTCTTGCCCAAAGCCAATAACAACATTTTTAGAGCTTCTAGAAATAAGAAAAAAGTTGCGGTCACAATTGTGACCGGTGGGATTAAACGGGTTAATAATAATAAAAATATCGTTATAAGGATAAAACGTACTCAGTTACTAACGTAACCTCGGTTCTCTCTAGAGAGGGAACGAGTACTGCGTAATATCTTACGCTATGGGGAAAACTCTTTTCCACGAGATATTGAAGCCAAAAATTATCCTTAATTTTTTATTAATGTAAAACGCTTTGCAGCAGCAAGCAGACATAGGCGAGACAGCTCGCGCGCCTATTGGCTGCCCTGCGGCAATAGCAGCAGCCTATCGAGAGAGGCTCTGCGTGACGTCACGACGAATGGGGGCCTTTCGCGCCCATATCGTCACGTCCCGCCAGAAAGGGCGTGGTCTCGCCCCATATCTAGGCTCGATAGCTGCTCTTACGTTGGTTTTCATCGCCGAAGCGAACCAGAGCGTATTCCAAGCACGGCAAGATACGCAGTACTCGTTCCCTCTCTAGAGAGAACCGAGGTTACGTTAGTAACCGAGTACGTTCTCTTACGAGAGTATCTCTCGTACTGCGTAATATCTTACGCTATGGGGAACACAATGCAACACGCCGTGCTGGTAGGGATCCAACACCAAAGTCCCAGGGGCCGAAGCCCGGGGCGCATATAGTGCATAATCACCATAAACTCACAGAGAGTGAGGGAAGAGAGGCTAGAAGCATCATTCCCTGTAAATAGCATCCGAAGGAGCTGATCATGTGACAAATAGACCATACCGTCAGGGTGAACATTCAGCCTGAACTGGGTGGCCACAAATGTGTCGACATTTTAATGAGCTGCTGTACCGGTCAGTGAGCAATACGCAGGTCAAACTCAGTATCTGAGCCGCACAGCGGGCAGATAGCACTGAACTTTATACCGCCAAAAGCTTAGCTTGCAAGGCGGGAGAACCTCCAGGTTATAGTATTTTATAAATGTAGACGGCGAGGCCCAGCCCGCGGCCATACAATATCTTGCAGGGTAACCCCGCTAGACCATGCCCACGAGGAGGCCATGCCTCTTGTGGAGTGCGCTCCAACACCCAAAGGGCACTGTAGGCCCTTAGAAGTGTAAGCCAGCGCTATGGCACCAACTATCCATCTGGATAGGCTCTGTTTCGAAGCGGCAATTCCCTTAGCACGGCCGCCAAACGAAACGAAAAGCTGCTCAGTCTGTCTGAAACCAGACGAGCGGGACACATAAGCCCTTAGTGCCCTAACAGGGCAAAGGAGACTCGCGTCCTTCTCCTCATTGAGAACCGGACGGGCAGACAGGGAAATCACCTGGGCCCTGAACGGTGTGTTGAGGGATTTTGGCACGTAGCCGTGCTTCGGTTTGAGTATGACCTTAGAGTCATTAGGTCCAAACTCCATGCATGACGCGCTCACTGAGAGCGCTTGCAAGTCCCCTACGCGCTTCACTGAAGCGAGAGCCATAAGAAACGCTGTCTTGAAGACAAGTGTTTCATGTCTGACGACTGGATTGGCTCGAATGGGGCACCTTTCATGGCCTCCAAGACCGTGGAAAGGTCCCATGTCGGGACTGAAGGGGGCCTGGGAGGGTTTAGCCTCCGAGCTCCTCTAGGGAAACGCACGACTAAGTCGTTCTTTCCTAGTGACTGGCCAGACACCGGTTTTACAAACGTTGCTATGGCCGCCACGTATACTTTGAGCGTGGAAGGGGTCCTGCCCTTATCCAGTAGCTCCTGAAGGAAGGAAAGCACTTCCGTAACCCCGCAGTCTACAGGTGAAAAGCTCTGCGCTTGACACCAAGCAGAGAACACAGACCACTTCGAGGTGTAGAGCCGTCTGGTAGACGGGGCTCTAGCCTGCGCGATCGTGTTTAACACTCCCTCTGGGAGGTCAGCGGGTACCCGTTGATGGCCCCTGCGTGCAGGGACCACAAATCCGGGCGAGGATGCCAAATCGAGCCTCCCGCCTGAGAGAGGAGGTCTCTCCTCAACGGTAAAGGCCATGGGGCAGCGCTGGTCAGCTGCATCAGGACAGGGAACCACGACTGTTTTGTCCAGAGCGGAGCTATGAGTAGCACTGGGCATCCCTCCCTCCTGATTCGCTCCAACACCTGAGGCAGGAGTGAGACAGGGGGAAAAGCATATAGGGGGCGGCGGGGCCAACATGGGCCAGCGCCTCCCGGCATTTCGAGAAGAATCTCGGGCAGTGAGCGTTTTCTTGGGACGCGAACAGGTCCACCTGCGCTTTGCCAAACGTTTCCCACAGCAGCTGGATCGTCTGCGGGTGCAGCGACCATTCTCCTGCTGGGACATTGTTTCTGGACAGCCTGTCTGGCCCCACATTTAGGTGACCAGGCACATGCGCCGCTCTCAGCGAGAGCAGGTTGTGCTGAGCCCAGACCAGGAGGCGTTCCGTCAGCCTGTAAAGGTTTCGGGACCTGACGCCGCCCTGGTGATTTATGTACGCCACCACTGACATGTTGTCCGACCGGACCAATACGTGGTGGCCTTTTATCTGGGGACAGAAGCGCCGTAGCGCTTTGTCGACTGCTATTAATTCCAAGCAGTTTATGTGAAGGAGCTTCTCCCGTACTGACCATAGGCCAGCTAGCGGTCTGCCTTCGAGCAGCGCTCCCTGCCCCGAAGTGGAGGCGTCCGTAGACACCACCTTCACACTCGAGGGGATCCCCAGACTCACACCTGACTGATACCAGTCAGTTGCTTTCCATGGTTTCAGAGCCGAAATGCACTGAAGGTCGACCCTGAGGCGAAATAGACCTGCGGTCCACGCCCTGGGGGGAACTCGTGCTTTTAGCCATAGCTGCAGTGGGCGCATGCGGAGCAGGCCCAACTGGAGTACGGAGGCTGCTGAGGCCATCAGACCCAGCATTTTCTGAAACCTTCTGAGCGGGACTATAGAGCCGTGGCGGAAGGATCTCGCGACGTGCTGAATATTCAATCCGCGCTCCGGTGACAGGCGTGCTGTCATGGATAGCGAGTCTAACACTGTTCCCATAAAGGAAATTCTCCGACTGGGGAGCAGTGAGCTTTTCGCCCAACTGACTGTAAGGCCCAGCTCCTCGAGGTGCTCGAGTAATGCGGCCCTGTGTTCTATGAGCTCCGTTCGTGAACGAGCTAGAATCAGCCAATCGTCCAAGTAGTTCAAAAACTCGCATGCCCCGAAGTCTCAGGGGGGGCGAGGGCCGCGTCCATGCACTTCGTGAACGTACGGGGTGCTAGGGACAGGCTGAACGGCAGGACTGTGTATTGATATGCCTGGCCCTCGAAGGCGAATCTCAAGAATCGCCTGTGATGGGACGCTATTTGTATTTGAAAATAGGCGTCTTTCAGATCTATTGACATGAACCAGTCTCCTTGGCGCACTTGCGCGAGGATTTTCCTGGTCGTAAGCATTCTGAACTGGCGCTTCACAAGCGTTCTGTTCAGCAGTCGCAGATCTAGAATGGGTCTGAGCCCACCATCTTTTTTCGGTACCAGAAAATATCTGCTGTATAAGCCCCCTTCGCCCTGAGATAGAGGTTCTATAGCCCCTTCTCTCAGTAGTTTCGCTATCTCGGCTCGAAGTAGATGAAACACTTCGCTTTACACCGTAGTTTCGACTCGCGCCGTATAACGGCGGGGGCGTCGAGCGAACTGTAGCGAACAGCCTCTCTTTATAGTGTTCAACACCCATTCTGATACCCCGGGAAGCCTTGACCACGCATCTGCGTGAATAGCTAGGGGTAGAATGAAATCTGGGCTCTGGCCGCGGCAGGACGGCGGCTCGAGAGCCCCTGTGTACTGGGAACACAACACCGTGTTTACAGCGTTCGAGGCGGGGGGCGCGCTGATCACAGCGGGCAGCCTGGCCGCGCTCAGCTTCTCTATGGCGGGATGCGCAGAGAAAGCGAGCGGGGCGAATCCCGTGGGATTCGGCGCGTGTGAGGGAATGTGGGCACATTTACTACATGCGGGCACATTTACTACACTGAGAATACTGTCAGCTCGCGCCGACTAAATCACTGCTGTGTTTACAGCGTGCGAGGCGCGCGCTGATCACAGCTGGCAGCCTGGCCGCGCTCAGCTTCTCTGTGACGGGTTGTGCAGAGAAAACGAGCGGGGGCGAATCCCGTGAGATTCGGAGTGTCTGTGAGAAATGCGGGCGCGAGACAGCGGGCACATTTTCAGCACGGAGAACACTCGGCTCGCGCCGACTGAATCAACGCTGTGTTCACAGCGTGCGAGGTGCGCGCTAATCACAGCGGGCAGCCTGGCCACGCTCAGCTTCTCTGTGACGGGTTGTGCATAGAAAGCGAGCGGGGGTGAATCCCGTGGGATTCGGCGTGTCAGTGAGGAAATGCGGGACAGCGGGCACATTTACTGCACTGAGAACACTGTCGGCTCGCGCCGACTAAATGTGTGTTAGTTTCGTTTTTACAGAAACCAAGGGACACGCATCATGTAGTGTAAGCGGGCATAGTATGGGCGCGTTCACTACATTTTCTGCACAACCAACATGAGTTGGTTTTATTTGTGCTAGCCCTGCACCATGGCGGGCTGTGTCTGGGTGTGGGAATGGGCACTGGGACGTGGGCATTCTTACAACACTCGTAACACCATCGGCCGTGGCCGGGACACCAGAAAATGCACTCTTTATTGGATTTATCTGGGTAGCCATAGAAACGGCTTTTGTGCGCAGGCAAGCGGGCTGAGACACCGGCTGCTTCACTGCGAAATACACTGGGACAGTCACAACGCATGAAACTGAACTAGCGAGAAGTCTTGGTGGAAATCCGGCCGCAGCGGGATCTGAACACCGTCACTTTCCTAGAGAGACTAGGAAGGCCTTGAGACCTCGGGCTTTACCTCAATCCTCGGCCGGGGCCCGCGCTGAGGGGGGCGGCGTCCAGCAGAGCGAGAGCGCGGTGTTTGATCTCGGGCCTGGTTGCGCTGCTAGTTAGCCGAAACGACGGCCTTTGTGCGCAGGCAAGCGGGCTGTGGAACCAGCTTGCTCACTGCGAAATACACTGGAACAGTCACATTGCTTGGAACTGAACGAGCGAGAAGTTTTGGTGGAAATCCGGCCGCAGCGGGAACTGAACACCGTCGCTTTCCTAGAGAGACTAGGAAGGCCTTGAGACCTCGGGCTTTATCTCAATCCTCGGCCGGGGCCCGCGCTGAGGGGGGCGGCGTCCAGCAGAGCGAGAACGTCGAGGAACACGGAGCGCTCAGCTTCCGTCATCTCGGATAGTTAGCCACAAATGTTTCTCACCATTCAGGGGGGAAAGGCGCGGGTCTCGACTGTGACGGAGCTTCGTCTTTCCCGAGAAAGCGTCCGTCCAGCCTATTGCGCGTTAGTTGCGCGAGCGCCTTTCAGTCGAGGCCGATGTAATCCACGGCTTGAGAGAGCGGACGCATCGGCTCAGTTTCAATGCCGTCTCCGGTAAGTTCGTCGAGCTCAAGTGCGGACGCGGCGGCAGACGGCGGCCACTGTCCGTCCGTGGGCGACTCGAGCGAAGCCGGCGAAGCTGGCGGGCGAACCGGCGAGCTTTGGCGGGCTGGAAATAGCTCGGGCGCGCGCTGGGCGCGGCGCTTCTTGCGGCGCGGCGTCACGGCAGGCTGGGATGCGGGCTCGGATAACGCAGCTAGGCGAGTCCGCAGAGTCACCATAGGCAAACGTTCACAATGATGGCATCCGCCGTCAGCGAGCGCGATGGCCGCGTGATCCTCACCCAGGCAGGACACGCAGATGACATGGCGGTCCTCATCGCTGAGTGGGGCTCGGCAAGAACCACAGGAAGGCATCTTTAAAAAGACGCCGCTCTTTTAGAGGGGTGGGAAAAAAAGGCAGATAATGCAATCACACACACTCTAAGCAGAGGAAAGGATATGTACGCCGGAAAGCGCAGCAGGTACGGCGGCTGAAGGCGGCGAGGCCAGCGACTCCAGGCTCGATGGCACGTCCCGCTGAAGGCTACAGGTCGACGGCGCGGCTTCTCACTCTGGATCCAGCGATGCGGGAGGCTTCGCTGAAGAGATGAAAATCAACGTAAGAGCAGCTATCGAGCCTAGATATGGGGCGAGACCACGCCCTTTCTGGCGGGACGTGACGATATGGGCGCGAAAGGCCCCCATTCGTCGTGACGTCACGCAGAGCCTCTCTCGATAGGCTGCTGCTATTGCCGCAGGGCAGCCAATAGGCGCGCGAGCTGTCTCGCCTATGTCTGCTTGCTGCTGCAAAGCGTTTTACATTAATAAAAAATTAAGGATAATTTTTGGCTTCAATATCTCGTGGAAAAGAGTTTTCCCCATAGCGTAAGATATTACGCAGTACGAGAGATACTCTCGTAAGAGAACTGCTTTTATCAACCCTAAATGTATTCACAAAAAACAATCGGCAGCTGTTTCTTCAACAATACAACAAAATGAGCAAGTTTCGTCAATATCAAGATATTTACAGATAGATGAATTAAACGTGTCATTCATCTTTTAAGTTGTTGCGCTTGTGATAACGCGTCGTAGGTCACATGATAACGTAAACATGGCGATGATGTCCGGATCGCATTCATACTCAACGAAATTTGGCTATAAAGTACCTACTCTTTTAGCGCTCGTTAAGTAAGTACTCATTGAAATTAAGTACCTACTCATTGAGTATGCGATTCCGAACGCAGCCTCTGTCTGTGTTCTGTTGCAGGGTGAACTTCCTGGTGGAGTGGAGCTGAGGCCATCAGGCAGATCAGAGGCAGCTGGCCACTCTCTCTAGCTTGCATAAAACCCGCCCCTTCCTGATTGTTGCGGGCTGGACTGCTTGTTCTTTTGCTGGTCCCCAGCATGGCGTTTTCTTTTGTTTTTGGCTGTGTTTTTGTTTGTTTATATTAACCTGGCATTTTGTTTTGCCAGCATCATTCGTTAAACTTTAAAAATGATTTGTTATATTACATATAACACAAGTGATATGATCTCGACCACCCACTTGCTCATTCTTTGCTTAGATGCTGGGGACCAGGCTTGTGCAAAATTCAGAATTTCAGAATTGGCCTCCATTCAATTCATGAATTGGAATTTGAAGTGAATTGACTCCGCCCCACAGGAATTTGAATTTGAATTGGAATGACAGGAAGTGGAATTAAATTCATGGCAATTCAAAGAAATTCCACACAGTCACACAACAGAAAGAATGTGTTGAATCTCACAATCATTCAGCGTTAGGAAGGTTACTTTGGGAATGTAATTGCTTACTGTTATAAGTTACCCATTATAAATGTGGTTTGGATTACTTTATTTGGATTACTTTATCAATGTAAAGCAATTTCCTTTTAATTTGATTAGTAACTAATTAAATTACACATTTTACCTCAGTTATACCACTAAATACAATTACATTCATTTTTTAATTCAATAATATAATTTCATTACAGTTAACTCACTCCTCCCACTGAGCAAAATGATGTCCAAAATATGTCTTTTCAACGTCTTAGTCACAAAAGTCGTAAGTTGAAAAGACGTCCACTGAGGAGCCAGAATGAAAGTTTTTTTGACGTCTTTTTTTGACGTGTTCTACACATCCGATATAGACGTTCATGGACCCTCTTCATACAATGTTAAAAACTAGTTCAAATGTGGCCATTGTGGACATATTTTCAACATCATTTATGGTCTCATTTATATATAATTTACACTGTTTCTGGACCAAATAAACACTCTAAGGATGCATTAAATTATGCTGTTTGTCCAAAAGTCATGAACGTAAAAGACACATCTGTAAATCTTTGGATCGTGAGAGAAACCAGATCTGAAGGAAAGACTTTCAGGCTCAGACACTTGTGCTGTCCTTGACCCTCTGGGGTCTGAGGTGTTTTCTGGGTCCTGGAGGTGTTCTGACATGCTCTGACATTTGTGCTTATTTCTGTTACTTGTGACATTTTCATGGCTAAAGTCTTATTACACTGTATTCAGCACAAACTCTGCTACAGTAATATGTCAGCAGCATGTAGGTAAAAGCTTGTAGTTTTGAGATAATGATGTTTATGCATGGCTTGTGAAAAAACTAAAAAGAATTGTCACTGAAATAAGACAATAAAACCAATACTAATTATTTCTTTACAAGACTTTTGATAATTGTATCACATAGTCTAGAATATTTGCTCCAAAACTATGTGAAAATCATCCTGACTACTCATTCAGATAAGACAATAAAGTATGTTTTCAAATTTGTATTACGTGTTTTGTGTAAGAAAGCTTTATGCGAGAAGGCATAAACCACTGTGAATCTCTCATTAGTATGTATGCTTTTCACACCTGAGGAAGACAAAGACCCCTCCCATAATGGCCCTATTAGGTGCTATCGGGCCCTATCATTAGGAGCCTTGCACAAAGAATGAGGAGAGCCTTAAAAAATAATGGCTTTTTGATTGTTTGGATTTATTTACAACACAACATAATCCAAAGATACACAACAAATGACTCATCAGTGGCATCAGCTGGTCCCTGTAAAAATTTTTTTTTTTGAAAAAAAAACCCCACATGTGAACATGCTAATATCAAGAGCTATAGGGCTGCACGATTTTGGGATACATATTTCATATGTTACTTTAAGCATTTCCATTTGTTATGACGTTATGAAATGAGATTGGAGTAAAAACATGAACCCTAATGTTTGGTGCGTTTTGCTTTTCAAACCCACAGCACGAGTGACTCAAACTCACAGCGCATTCACAGGACATTTACTGAAGCGATCGAGCCGCACCAAACTATGAAACATTATTTTTACCATATCTACGTGTGAGCAAATATCCACAAACACAGTATTTAACAGTAAACACTGTCTAAATATGATAATATTTACCATGAATAAACATGCATACAAGCCTATAGCCTACTGTTATATCATGCTGTGTTTAATTATCGAACATAAAAACATTCTCGTGTCGTACATATGTGACCCGTCATGGAATCCAGTGACACAAGTCGGCAGCACAACTTGCGAGCAAAATGAGAAAGAAGCTTTTTTTTCCAAAATTGGTTATTTCCGCTTTTTTGCAGAATCTGTTAGTTGAGATCATGAAGAAGCCTCTCCATGTTTGAGATACCAGTATTGGTATATTTAAAAGCGTACATTTTGAGGTTGAAATCGGCTTGTTTTTCGGAGATTCTAGCATGCAGTAGGGGCGTGTCATTGTCTGTGTGTATTTCCATACTGAATAGCTGCCCGCGCCTTTGCCCCTGCCCCCCAACAGCGTGGCTACTTATTATGCAGCGCTCTGCTCCTGCTCTATCTGATATCAAAATTCAATGAAGATGGACACCACAAAGATTGTCGCAGACGAGCTGAACCGTGGCAGTTACATCGAAAATGTTTTCGCCGCACTTTTGTGGGCTCGGGAAACTGAACCGGAGGTATGGGCACGGCGCGCGCCCTCGGTGCTTGAATACGGCAGCTCGGCTCGCTGACAATGGTGGCTGGCTGTTTCATATACGACATCCCGATTGCTTTGAATGGGGAACGTTTGTGAACAGGGAACAGACTTAATGGACTGGCAATAATCTCCATAGAACATGAACTGGCACAGAGAATCGAATTGAAGGATGCAGTTAAGACCTTTGCTGCGATGAAGGCCTGCCGTGCGCGTTTCTGAAACGTAAGTTAAGCTTCATTTGCTCTTTAGTCGTTATTTAAGATGCTGAACCTGCTGATGATATAATGTGCTTGCGGACATTTCATTTGTGTGTGTATACGCACATAAGAAAGTGATGTAAAAAGATTTGCAACAGTAATTTGAGGAGGTGAAATATGACTATTTGGAAAATTCCTGTCATGACTGCTTAAAGAAAAATGCCAGCAGGCATTTGCCTCCTGCATAAACTTTAATATTGTTGACATTTTGGGCACACGCGCGTTGCACACTATTTGCGTTATATGTAGGCCTATGGCTTATTGGTCTATGTGTGTTGCTGCTGGTTTTGCGTTATAATAATAATAATAATAATAATAATTCATTACATTTATATAGCGCTTTTCTGGACACTCAAAGCGCTTTACATAGAAGGGGGGAATCTCCTCAACCACCACCAGTGTGCAGCATCCACCTGGATGATGCGACGGCAGCCATATTGCGCCAGTACGCCCACCACACACCAGCTTACTGGTGGAGAGGAGACAGAGTGATGAAGCCAATTGGTATATATATGGGGATGATTAGGAGGCCATGATGGACAGAGGCCACTGGGCAAATTGGGCCAGGATGCCGGGGTTACACCCCTACTCTTTCGAAAGACATCCTGGGATTTTTTGTGACCACAGAGAGTCAGGGCCTCGGTTTAACGTCTCATCCGAAGGACGGTGCTATTTTGACAGTATAGTGTCCCCATCACTATACTGGGGTGTTAGGACCCACACAGACCACAGGGATAGCACCCCCTGCTGGCCTCTCTAACACCTCTTACAGCAGCAACCTGGTTTTCTCAGGAGGTCTCCCATCCAGGTACTAACCAGCCTCAGCCCTGCTTAGCTTCAGTGGGCAACCAGTCTTGGGCTACAGGGTGATATGGCTGATGGCTGTTATATATATATATATGGCATATTGGTCTTTGTGTGTTGTTGCTGGTTTTGCGTCATATGTATGGCTCAGCCCGTTCTCATCCCAAGGCGTTATACAGTTGACACTTGTGACATTTCGTCGAAATCCTACGCACATGGCACCCTTTAGTGTCAATATGAGACGCAGCGGTTGTAATCCCAAGGCGTCATACAGTTGACGCTTGTGGGATTTCGTCTAAATCCGACACCCTAACCCTACCCCAGACCTAAACCTACCCATAACAGTGCGTGTTATATTGACGCTAAAGGGTACCATGTGCGTAGGATTTCGACAAAATGTCAAATGGCGTCACCTATATGACACACTAGGATGAGAATGCGTTGGTATGGCATATTGGTCTTTGTGTGTTGTTGCTGGTATACGTTGCAAATAGAGGGGCAGCACAATTGTTTTTCGCCTAGAGCGGCAGAAGTGCATTCGCCGGTCCTGGGGGTGAGTTTCCATAAGTTTTAAAGTTTGTCGTTTTGTGTTCATTCTAAGAACACGTAGGCTACACGTTATCTCATGTTTAGTCTGTTTAGACCTTCCCAATACCTACCTATTGTTATTAGCTAGCTTAGGGAAGAAAAAAAGCTGTAAAGCACAGGGGGGAGCTTTACAGGGGGTATGGTTTATCTAAATGAGATGTAAATGAGCAGGAGAGCAGCAGAGAGAGGTGAGAACTGCAGATCTGTAGAGGCTGTTATCTTAACTTTTAGTTTTTTTGAAGGCCTACCTTCAAATGGCCACAACTTCTCTAAATATTATCAGATTTCCATGTGTTACACATCGTTGGAAAGCTTGGAGACTACACTTTCAGAATCTGTGAATAACTCAAAATGCCCCAGAACCGACTTGTGTTCCTAGTTTTCGTAACGGGTCACATATACATTTAGCATTAGGCTTCATGTTTTCACTCCAATCACATTTCATAACGTACAGTTTAGCCTGGCAACAGTTTAACTAGCTACAATGTAAAGTTAAGACTTACATCAATAAGCTACTAATCGTGTCTTACCTTAAAAATCGTTCTCATAATCAAATTGTGTTCTTCTAACTCTTCTGTGGTAAATCGTGCATTTGTGCATCGAGTGCGTTGCGTTCCTCCACGTGGCTCATTTGCATGTGAACAGCTCTCGCGAGCGTGGGTGTGGTCAAATTAGCACTAATGAGCTGGGCCTGGAGAAACTGTAAATGTCGTTGCTTTCATACGAATGACTTAAACAGAGAATATTTGTTTTTGATATGATTTACATTATTTAATAATGGAGACTTCAAGCTTCGTAAAGACATGTTTCATGTCACAGTGACAAGTATTACAGGTCATGACCATTATGAGTTACAGGTCATGTTCTGTCGCGTTTCAGAATGAACTTCACATTGAGAGAGACGGGAGAACGCGCATCATGTTTATTTTCTTTATTTTACGAAAAACACAACATTTTGTTTTTATTATGAGTATACACAAATAAAAGAAGACATTTAACAATTTTGAATGATGTATAACACTTATATGTAAGATCAAAATCAACAGAGTATTTTGAGTCTCTTTTGCACTGATAAGAAAAAAAGCGAGCAGATCACGCGGGTGTGATTGCCGACCCCAGAGGGTTAATCACAGAAATAAAATACAGATACTTTGACTATTTCAGTCAGACGTCAACAGAAGATCTTAGTGAAATAAATAAAAAAAAGATTCATGCTGCAATGCATGATATAGCTTTCAAAGTACAAAACCCATCCTTGATTCCCAAGCTTTTTTGTTTTGATTGTCACCATTGTTGTGATTCATATCCAAAATCTTGATGTTTGTGTGTGACTACATGACACTTTTGCTCAAAAAATCATGATTATTATAAACCTTCAAGAAAGTGATCAGTTTAACGCTATTGATGCCAATATTGCAGTTCACAAGGTTGATGGTTATATGCTGAATATAAATGCTGAATATAAATATTATACTTTTTCTTGGGTTTTCTGCGACAACAATTGTTTTACAAACACACAGTTGGAGCAGCCAAAGAAAAGCTAACACAGAAAATAAAAGAGGGGACCAAGAGCTCAACTACAGCAAACACTGATCACCACAATGGTGATTTAAAATGAAACAAACATCAACATCTAAACCTCTGTTTATTCTCACTAAGATCGTCTGTAGATGTCTGACAAACACAAACTGTCTGTGAGTTGCTTTGCAATTACATTGAAATAAACACTGAAATAGCCTATTTGGTCCAGAAATAGTATAAATTATATATAAATGAGACCATTTTTAACCTTGTACGAAGAGGGTCCATGAACGTCTATATCAGACGTGCAGAACACGTCAAAAAAACACGTCATAAAAACTTTCATTCTGGCTCCTCAAGTCGTTTCAATATACGGCTTTTGTGACAAACACGTTAAAAATACATCTTTTGGACATAATTTTGCTCAGTGGGAACCCTATGTATATGTATATAACCCTTATAATATATATATATATATATATATATATATATATATATATATATATATATATATATATATATATATATATATATATATATATATATATATATATATATATAATAAATGTCCACCTACATTTTTTTTTCTAAAGATTTACTAAAGTAATTCTGGGAAATGGAGTCATGTTCTATCATGTTCCACAAAATTACAATTACAATAAATCTAACTTAATTATTTGTTCTGTGACTAGAGCTTTTAACATTCATTGCTGGGGGAAAATATTTCCTGTTAATGTAATCTGTACAAGTAGTTCAAACTAATATCATTTATAGAATATGTAATGCAATCATGTCTGACATATACTGTTTGTTACATTGTTAAACACTTCACTTAAAATATCTATATGAATTTCTTAGAATTTGTTTTGAATTGCAATGCTGGTTCCTTTAACCTAACCTTCACCCCCGACTCGGGGGCTCACAGCTGAAAATGACATACCTGGATTAAAATAAATACAGCTCCTGAGAACAGTGTATCACAGGCACAATTGAGGTATCTTTGGAAAGAAGACAATTGGGACTCTACTAACAATCAATCAGAGTTGATAATACTCAAACAGATAAAAAGTTATAAAAGTTGAAGTGCCTCAAAAATAATGTGCGCTACAAATAATGTTTTATTATTTCATGTACAAATATATAAAAATAGACCTG
Source organism: Chrosomus eos (assembly GCA_036326025.1). Lineage (NCBI taxonomy): Eukaryota > Metazoa > Chordata > Actinopteri > Cypriniformes > Leuciscidae > Chrosomus > Chrosomus eos. Next base: position 20,245,443 of record CM070824.1, on the reverse strand, counting down.
GAGGAATCCAGATAGGTAAAGGATTGAAAGCCACAAGTCTCATCAGTTTATATTTCAAATTTGAGGAAGATATAATGAAAAATGGGGTTCCTGCAAACTTTTTTCCAAGACTATGTCAGTTCCCTTTCTCCCTCCCCCTGCCTGAGGCACATCCCCAGAAATGACATCCCCAAACTAAAATAATTGCAGTTTGCTGAACTATTTGCACTACATGCACAATTTAGACATATTTGAAAAAAGAAGACACTTCAGAGTTTATTACCAAAATCTTAAAGTTGAAAAAACTTTCACAGACAAAAATTTATAGAATCTGAAGTGTCTTGAAGATAATTTGTACTGCAAGTAACATTTGATTATTTCATGTAAAAATAAATGAAAACAAACCTGGAAGAATCCAGTTAGGTAACTGATTGAAAGACACAACTCTCATCAGTTTATGTTTCACATTTGAGGAAGATATTATGAAAAATGAGATTCCTACAATATTTTTTCCAAGACTATGTCCAGTTACCAAGGATACATCAAAAAGCAACCTACACTCAAAAAAATGAATCATGGCATAGTTTATAATTATGTATTTGCATCCTGTTGATTTTATTTAAAAAATAATATTTTCAAAATGTATGTAGTCAGATTGCTTAGAATCAATGTAAATCTGTTCAATGTGAAAACTATTAGATTTAATCGGTTAAAAAGTATGAATATGGTTTAAATATAGCTAGCTGTGGAAGAGGCAGATCCTATTAGTTACATTTTATGAGATTAGTTTGCATACAATTTATGGGAAATGGATGCCGATTCATACTCCAGCCGGTAGGGGGCTGTACCGAACATAGCCATGTCTATGTCAATGTTTGTTTGCTTTATTTAGATAGGGACAGATACAAATAACATAGGTACACTTTAACAGTGATCTGATGCATGTATCAATGTTTTTAGCCAAAGCTAATTTACAACATTTGTCCCTAGAAGGGCTTTTTGGTAAAATGTAATACATGCAATACAATATGTAAACAATGCGATAAGATAAGGGCTTTTTGATAAATGCAATACGAGGATAAAAATAGTAATACAAAAAAAATAAATAAAAAAATATATATAAAAAATACAAAAGGAGCAGAGTCAACAAGGACTAAATATGTGAACAACACTGTTCCTGAATTAACCACAATTTGGTTTTTTTTTTAAAGATATCTAGTGTCGGGATGCATTTCAGATGATCTGGCAGAGAATTCCACAATTTTGCCCCTTTCACTGAAACAGAAGCCTGAGCAAATGATGTTCTACAAAAAGGGATATTACAAGTGACTTTAAAAGCGGATCTGGTCGGTCTAGTGCTTTGTCGTCTTATTATTATTTTGCAAAGCGGTAGTGGAGCAACATCATTCAAACATTTGAAAATCAGCTTAACCAGATGCAGAGAAATAAAGTTAACAAAACTTAAAATCTTGTATTTTGTTTGAATTTGACAGTGATGGTACCTTATTCTCTTCTTATCCAAAACTTTCAAGGCTCTGTTGTAAAGACACTCTATAGTTTCGACTGATGATTGATGAGCTTGAGACCATGCGGTTATACCGTAAGATATATGTGAAAGAATCATAGAATTAAAAAAGGTAAAAGCGCAATCAAGAGTAAGACAATTTCTAATCAGCATAAAGCAGCTCAAATTGGCCCTAATGGTTTTATAGATTTTCTTAATGTGACTTTTGAAATTCAGCTGATAATCTATATTTATTCCAAGATACTTCACTTCAGGTACTTGTTCGATAAGTTCACCCTTAATTTTTATGTTCAAAAGTTGTGCTGGAGGTAGTTTTCGAATAGAAAAACAGATAGAGTTTGTTTTTTTAATATTTAAAGTTAAATGAGATGAGGTTAGCCAAAATGATATTCTTTCCAAGTTAGTATTAAGTTTGTCAGCCACAGAAACACAGGTATCAGCAGAAGCATACACAACTGCGTCATCTGCATACATCAGAAGACGTGTATCTGGACATACTACATCCGGCAAATCGTTAATATATAAACTAAAGAGTATGGGTCCCAAAACCGTGCCCTGAGGAATACCTGTTTTAATTTTAAGAAAAGTAGATCTTACACCGTTAATCACAACACACTGTTCACGGCCCTTTAAATATGATTCAAACCAGGATAATGATTTTTTGGATAAATTAAACTTGCTTAATTTTGTGATTAATATATTGTGATTTACTGTGTCGAATGCCTTTTTTAAATCCAGGAACACAGCACCAGCTACATTTCCCTTGTCAAGAGATTTGTTTAATATTTTCAGTTAATAGACAGATTGCGGACTCTGTGGAATGATTCTTCCGGAATCCAAATTGTAGAGGACTCAGATATTGATTTATCTCAAGATAGTGAATGAGTTGTTCTGAAACAATCTTTTCTAAAACTTTAGACAAAGCTGGAAGAAGACTAATAGGTCTATAATTACAAGACATTGTATCATCTCCTGATTTAAAAATCGGTGTTACCAGGGCATTTTTCCACCCATCTGGAAATTGTCCGGATTTAATTGAAATATTAACAATATTTGTGAGTGGTTGGACCAAAATGCTGCTATATTTTTTAAGAAAAACTGTATCTAAATTAAAAATATCTTTCGAAGAGGAGGTGTTTAGGTCCTGTATAGCTTTCAAAACAGCTGTCTGATCGACCTTCTTAAGCTGGAATGAGTTAGCTTGATCTTCAGGCAAGTCTATTGTTGTTAAGCCTATATCATTGCAGCATGGAAAGGTTGATGCTAAGTTGTCAACGGATTGTATAAAAAAGGTATTAAATTCATTAGCAACTTGTGTGCTATCTGTAATAGTGTTTTCACCCTTTTTAAGTTCGTATTTTGTTTGGGTGAAGTTACCTTTTGGATTTAGTAGGCTATTTAATTTTTTCCACATTAATTTGCCGTTCCCTTTAACCTCTTTTAGGGCTTGAATATAGTAATTTGATTTAGACAATCTAAGTTCTTTTACAACTTGGTTACGCAAACCTTTAAATATTTTAAAATCAATATCCCTTCGGGTCTTAATAAAAGTTTTCAAGGCCAAGTCTCTTCTTTTCATCGTTTTTCGAATGTTCTCGTTCATCCATGGTAGCTGAAATTTTCTCTGGGATTTCTTTTGCTTTTTAGTGTATTTATTGACAATGCTCTCAATAGTGGACATAAATTTATCACAGTAGTCATTTGTTTGATCGTATTGTTGAAGCTCATCCCAGTTAACCCTCTTTAACTCATTTTCAAATTCAATCTGCTTTTTACGAGGAATTTCAAATTTAAATTTGAAATTTAAATGCACCTGAAGAAAAACCCCACGCAACCAGCGGCAGTTGAAAATAAAAATAAAAAATAAAAATAAAAAATAAAAATAAAAACCCACCGTTCGGGGGCGCTGTTGAGCGATACATGGAGTAAGACGTGTTTTTCAGAGCTCCTGCAGAATCCGAAAAAATGTAATCTTACAGCAGCATCTTCAGGCCGAAAGTCGCTGCAAAATATTTAAAAACAACGCAAGTCTGATATTATAGGTGCGGATGGCAGCGAATCTCCGTAAATATAAGTACTCTGGCTCTACTAGTAGCACAAGGCCTGAAGCCTCGGGACAAAGTGCATCCAGTCGATCTGCTACAGACATGAATATGGACTTTGAAGTAATAAAAGCGGACATTCTTTCCTCCCTGAGATCAGATATATCATCTGTAATAAAGCAAGAGTTGAAGAATGCACTGGCTGAAGATTTTGACACAATAAAAAGTGAACTACAGGCGATGAGGTCCGAAATCGCGAGCAGCGCCGCCGCCACGCGTTCTGAAATCGACCAAATGAAAGAGAACATCAAAGACGTCGAGGGGGGGCTCCACTTGGTCAGATGAGATTGTTACTCTTCAGACCACAGTAACCAAACTTACCAGCCAAGTCGACGACTTGAGAGAAAAGTGTGAAGATATGGAAGGGAGGATGCGGAGGGGAAATATTAATCGCGGGAGTCCCCGAGGTACCTGGTTCGAGTTCACCTGCAGCGGTATCCAAACTTCTGAGAGATATGCTAGAAATGGACAGAGATGTGAAGATTGACCGCTCGCATCGCAGTCTCCCCCCAAGGAAACCGGGTGATAAACCTCGCGTTATCATTGCAAAGTTACATTATGATGGAGATTGCATGGAGATCTTGCGAAAAGCCAGGGAACGCGCTCCGCTTAACCACAACGGGAATCAAATCACTATCTTTCCTGACTATACAGCCAGCGTAGCTAAGGCAAGAGCGGCCTTCGGTGATGTCAGGAGAGCTCTCCGGGGACGACAAGGTGTGCGCTATGGACTGCTTTTCCCAGCCAGACTTCGAATTTCACATAATGGAGAAGAAAAAGAGTTCCGGAATGCGTCTGAGGCAATGGACTACGTGAAGAGGAAAATTACACCAGAGACTCAACCTGATGTTGGACATGCTGACCTACCACCGTGAAAAGGATGGCAGCGCGATAAGTATTCGACCCTTAACTTACTCATATTAACAATTAAATCTGCACAACGACTTTTGCTCAGCTGGACGGTACTATTATTTCTGAAGTAAATATTTTATGAAAGTTCTAATGGCCGAGCTGTCCGTACATAATGTTAATATACTGTTGTATTAAGTCAATACTTTTGACAGAGATTTGTTGGTTCTGTAGGAGCCTGTGTGATGGTATATTCACGGCCCCCTAGATAACTTCTTTATTTTATGCACAGCCCGGTAATCGCTGGCACAAAGAAGTTTAATTACTTTGTACTGAGATAAGTTTGGTTTGTAGCTGCCTGTTCAGGGCTTGGCCCCTAAAATACTTCTCACCCATGTTCTGGAGTTCTAAGAACTTTTTCTTTAGTTCTATTTTTGCAGGTCTCATAGTTTCCCTGAGATCTGTCACTGTAAAAAAAAGTGATGTAAAAATGCATCCATCTACATACTATCCAACATGTTGATCTTAAAAGGTATAACACCTACGTACTGGAAATTTTACCTTAGCAAAGACTCATAAAGACACAGAGGGAAGATTCATTTTAGTAAATGGCTCCATAGATGGCATTAATGTATCACTTATGAATGTGTACGCACCAAACGAGGACAGACCTGCTTTTATTAAAAAAGTTTTCAATGTAATTACTGTCAGGGTTGGGTGCAGGTGACCGAAGACGAGGACACGGAATTTCAAAGATATTAGATTTAATAAACAAAATGAAACTTCCAAAATGAAACAAGAACAAAACTCCAGGACTTCAAAGGTTTACACACAACCATACAAGGACGACGATCGACCCACACTGGGAGAAAACACAGGGCTTAAATACACAAGGAATAATGGGATAATGAACAGAACACAGGTGACGGGAATAACTAATTAGACAGAGCGGGAAAACTAACAGGACTGAACCAAAATAACAAGATCACAAAAACAGAACTCAAACACATTGAATTGTTACAGTACCTCCCCCCTCCCTGAAGGCGCGTCCTCGCGCCGTATAACATCCAAAGGGGTGGGAGGGTGGGCGCCCCTGGAGGCTGACGAGGGCATGGTGCAGGTCCAGGAAGCCTCCAGGGCGGAGCAGGCTGTGGGCGTGGCCATGACGGTGCAGGCTGTGGGCGTGGCCACGACGGTGCAGGCTGTGGGCGTGGCCAGGGCAGAGCAGGCTGTGGGCGTGGCCAGGGCAGAGCAGGCTGTGGGCGTGGCCACGATGGTGCAGGCTGTGGGCGTGGCCACGGTGGAGCAGGCTGTGGGCGTGGCCATGGTGGAGCTGTGGGACCCTCGGGCGTCCAGGGCGGAGCTGTGGGACCCTCGGGTGGCCATGGCGGTGCAGGCTCTTCAGGTGGCCGTGGTGGTGAAGACCCTTCAGGTGGCCATGGTGGTGAGGACCCTTCGGGTGGCCATGGCGGTGAGGACCCTTCGGGTGGCCATGGCGGTGAGGACCCTTCAGGTGGCCATGGCGGTGAGGACCCATCAGGTGGCCACGGGGGTGTTATTTTTCCAGGCCTCCGTGGATCTTTGGCCGGCCACGGCGAAGGCGTATAGCCCCCCCCCAAAATTTTCTTGGGGAGAAGGACAGGTTCAGGAACGGAAACAGACTTGACATCAATGGGCGCTGGGTCAACGGGGTCTGGGTCAACGGGCTCTGGGTCTGGGTCAACGGGCTCTGGGTCTGGCGCTGGGTCAACGGGCTCTGGCTCTGGCGCTGGGTCAACGGGCTCTGGCGCTGGGTCGACGGGCTCTGGCTCTGGCGCTGGGTCGACGGGCTCTGGCTCTGGCGCTGGGTCGACGGGCTCTGGCGCTGGGTCGACGGGCTCTGGCTCTGGCGCTGGGTCGACGGGCTCTGGCTCTGGCGCTGGGTCGACGGGCTCTGGCTCTGGCGCTGGGTCGACGGGCTCTGGCTCTGGCGCTGGGTCGACGGGCTCTGGCTCTGGCGCTGGGTCGACGGGCTCTGGCGCTGGGTCAACGGGCTCTGGCTCTGGCGCTGGGTCAACGGGCTCTGGCTCTGGCGCTGGGTCAACGGGCTCTGGCTCTGGTGCATCATGGGACTCGGAACTGGACGGGGCCAGCACATCATGGGACTCGGAACTGGACGAGGCCAGCACATCAGGGGATTCGGAACTGGACGGGGCCAGCACATCATGGGACACGGAACTGGACGGGGCCAGCACATCAGGGGACTCGGAACTGGACGGGGCCAGCACATCAGGGGACTCGGAACTGGACGGGGCCAGCACATCAGGGAGCTTGGGGCTGGATTCATGCTCTGGCGGGCAGGCGACGGTCTCTGGCTGGACGGTCTCTGGCTGGACGGTCTCTGGCTGGACGGTCTCTGGCTGGACGGTCTCTGGCTGGACGGTCTCTGGCTGGACGGTCTCTGGCGGAAGAAGCTCAGGAAGGTCATCAAATGGGTCAGACTCAGGCTCTGGTGGGCAGGCGACGGTCTCAGGCTCTGGCGGGCAGGCGACGGGCTCCTCGTCCACAAAACCCACAGTAAAATTTGAGCCGCTTAATAAAAGGGCATAGTCAATATACTCGGCCAGGGAAAAGTGAATCTTCCCACCTGGCATACATGACCGTATAGGCTCCTTTAAACCTACCCTAAAAATGTCCTTAAGTGCCACATCATTGAAGTCCAGATGGTGAGAGAGTTTGCAAAACTCTCCTACATATTCCTTAATGGTGAGGTCTCCTTGACGCAGGTTTAGGAGAACAACTGCTGGGTTCATGGTGTGGGTCAAGTATTCTTTTAATGGTCGATCGTTCTGTCAGGGTTGGGTGCAGGTGACCGAAGACGAGGACACGGAATTTCAAAGATATTAGATTTAATAAACAAAATGAAACTTCCAAAATGAAACAAGAACAAAACTCCAGGACTTCAAAGGTTTACACACAACCATACAAGGACGACGATCGACCCACACTGGGAGAAAACACAGGGCTTAAATACACAAGGAATAATGGGATAATGAACAGAACACAGGTGACGGGAATAACTAATTAGACAGAGCGGGAAAACTAACAGGACTGAACCAAAATAACAAAGACAGGGGAAACCAAGATCACAAAAACAGAACTCAAACACATTGAATTGTTACAATTACACAGTATAGCACTGGAATATTATTAATGGGAGGAGATTTCAATTGTATTATGTCACAACATCTGGACAGACAACCCAGCCCTACTACTTCACTCACTCGAATGAGTAAGATGTTAAAATACCAGTCTTCTGAATTTGGACTTGTAGATGTGTGGAGAAGTAAATATCCATATTGTAGAGATTTTACATTTTACTCTAGTAGGCATACATCTTATTCTAGGATAGATTATTTCTTCACTCCCAAAGAAGAGCTATATAGAATAGTAGATATAAAGATACTACCAATGACAATTTCGGACCATTCACCTGTGGAACTAATATGGAGTGTAGGACATAGACAAACTTCCAGGCAATGGAGATTAAACGCCTCGCTCCTTAATGATAAAGAATTTATATATTTTGTCACAACAGAACTTAAATTATATCTAAACATAAATGACTCTACAGAGGTATCACCACTCATAGTATGGGACTGTGCAAAAGCATATCTTAGAGGCAGGATTATTTCATACGCAAGTGCCAAGAAGAGAGAGAGAGTAGCTAAACAGCAAGAATTAGAACACACTATAAAAAATTTAGAGAAACAACATAAACAAACCTCAAACCCACAACTACTAAATAAAATAAAGGATGCACGTAGAGAATACAATAGCTTAATCGCCGATAAGATTGAAGGCAATCTAAGATTTATTAACCAAAGATATTATGAACATAGCAATAGGGCTAGTAGATTGTTAGCAATTAGATTAAGAAAGCAAAGATCTTCCAATATCGTACAAAAAATAAAATCTGGTAGCTCTATCAACACCTGTACTAAACCTGATGAAATTGCAGAATCATTCGCAGATTTCTACAAGTCACTCTACAAAAATTCTGATACTTGCTCTGATGATAATATTCTGGCACCGTTCCTAAATAGTATAAAATTGAATGAGTTAACAGAGGCAGTGTCAAAGGATCTGGATGAACCTATTAAAGAAAGTGAAATAATTGAGACAATCTCTACGTTAAAGAATAATAAGAGCCCAGGACCCGACGGGTATATAAATGAATTCTACAAACATTTTAAAGAACTAGTCTCTCCACTCTTATTAAGAGCATATCACTATGCATTGCAATCTGGTACAGTGGCACCCTCGTGGAGGGATGCAACCATTATTGTAATACAAAAAGAGGGCAAAGATCCTGCTGATTGTCAGTCGTATCGGCCTATTTCATTGCTAAATAGTGATCTACGTATATTAACTGCCATTCTTGCAAAAAGACTAAACAAGTTAATCAGTCAAATTATACATCCAGACCAAACCGGATTCATTCCAGAGAGATACTATGGAGATAACCTTCGTAGAGCGTTAAATATTATGAGCTATACAAAATCTACAGGTGCGAAGGCAGTATTCTTATCCCTTGATGCTCATAAGGCATTTGATCGGGTATCTTGGCAGTATCTGATCCAAACTCTTAAACGGCTTAAATTTGGCCCTAATTTCATAAAGTGGATTCAAACACTCTACACAGATCCACTCGCCTCAGTGAGAGTTAATGGTTGTAGATCTGGACGCTTTACTCTAGAACGTGGGTGTAGACAAGGATGCCCGTTGTCGCCCTTGCTGTTTGCTATCAGCATCGAACCCCTTGCTCAACTAATTCAGGACGATAGTGCAATTAAAGGAATTGTAATTGGAGAAGAGGAACATAAGCTGTCGTTATACGCGGATGATGTCCTACTTTTCCTAACAGAACCGGAGACAACAATTCCATATTTAAAAAAATTCATTCTCAAGTATGGGTACTACTCTGGATATAGAGTGAATATGGATAAAACGGAGGCCATAGATGTTAATGGTCAAATCTCAAAACAAATCCAAATTAAAAGCGGGTTCAAATGGCCCAAGAATGGGTTTAAATACTTGGGCATCTTTATTCCCTCCTCTTTGGACCAGTTATACGACACAAACTATAAAAAAGTGATAAAAAATATTAGCGAAGACTTAAATCGTTGGACAGCTCTCCCTCTCTCTCTGATTGGTCGTGTTGAATCTATTCGTATGAATGTCCTGCCGAGATTACTTTATCTGTTTCAGATGTTACCTATAGAAGTGCCCAAATCTATCTTCGATTTGCTGGATAAAATAATTGCTAAATTTATTTGGCAAGGAAAACGGCCAAGAATAAGGCTTAAAATAATACAATCGCCTAAAACAAAGGGTGGGCTGGGACTCCCAAACTTTAGGTTTTACTTCTGGGCAGCTCAATTGAGGCCCCTGGTTTCATGGATGAGAGAAGATGCGCAAACCCGATGGGTCAATATTGAAAAGAGCCTCTGTTCCATGCCCCTCAAAATAGTCCCCTTCTCCAGTGTATCATTAAAAAATGCCTCCATAGGTGAATGGACCAAAGTTACTTTAAAAATTTGGAGAACTATACAAAAATCATTAGGTCTGTCTAAGAAAATCTCATCTGCAGCAAGCATTGGCTATCTTAATGACTTTGTACCATCTCGTACAGATGTGGGTTTCAAAAAGTGGTCACAATATGGACTTGATTATTTGCACCAATTATTTCATAATGACACAATTAAATCATTTGAACAAGTAAGAAATGAATTTACACTCCCAAGGTCTGAATTTTTTAGATATTTACAACTGAGACATTTCCTCACAACGCATAAGGAACTTGAAATCATTAAAAAACCCTCCCCAATAGAAAGATATTTTAAAGAAATACAAATTGGACATACGGTCAAAAAAAATATTTCCAAAGGATATCTGTTATTTTTATCTAAGAATTCAAATAACACATTACAGATCAAGGAAAAATGGGAGGCCGAAATTAGTGAAACAGTGCCTCTTGAAACTTGGGAGGAAGCGTGTGAAGAGCTACATCGTGTGACCAACTCTAATGTCTGGAGGGAATTCAAATGGAAGGTAATAATCAGATTTTTTCGAACTCCACAGATAATTGCAAAATGGAATCCATCTTGCTCAGACAAGTGCTGGAGAAATTGTGGCCAACATGTTGGTAACCACACCCATATTTTATGGTCATGTCCAAAACTAAGAAATTACTGGAAAGATATATTTGATGCCCTTAAAGAAATCTTCCATTGTGAAATCCCTGAAGACCCCATAATAGCCCTTCTAGGGGTGCGTCCAAAGGGCCTTGAAGGTAGAGCTAAAATATATTTATTACAGATCTTATTCGCTGCAGCCTTGAAGTGTATTACATGCAGATGGTTAAAACCTGACCCTCCATCATACAATGCTTGGATTCAAAAAGTATGGGAGTTGTACGAGATGGAGCAAATCACATTTGCATTACGACTTCAGAAAACTATTTTCTTAAAGAGGTGGGCTCCTGTAATGCCATTAATACTACAATGACTATGTGTTATACTATCATATCCACCCCAATTTCATCTCTGCCTTTTTCTAATTATTAATTACCTTTTTTCTTTTTTTCTTTTTTTTTGGGGGGTCTCTTCCCTAACCCTCCCCTCACCCCCAGGTACTAGGTGTATTTGTCCTCATTCTCTGTATAATGTATACAATATAATTAAGTTTTGACAATTGGCAATATTGTTTGTGAGAACATGATGGATAAACCAATGCCACACTGTATTTTATGTGATGATGTGGTTCTAAATAAAAAATATAAGTTCCAAAAAAAAAAAAAAAACCCACCGTTCTTCTCGCCATCTTACATGATCGGAGCACCTTCTTGGATCAACCTGATATCAAGGCAAGTTACATCTGTACTCATCGTATAAAAAAAATACTGTTTTCAATGTGTATAAACGAAACGATGTTACTCGTTAGTTGGTGATGGTGTGATTATTAAATGTGCCAGTTGGTCTGGTCTTGTTCTGTGGTTTAACGTTAACGTTTGAAAAGCAAACAAATACAGTTATATACTGCAATCAGTAAATGAGAGTTCTATTATAAATAATTCTCTAAAAAATGTATGCTTGCTTTTTAATTTCATAAGCAAAAGTATGCATTTTGTTGATAACTAAAACTATTTTTTTCATTTCAGGTACTTCAAGCATCCTTTCTTACATCTAGAAGGTAAGACAACCTCCTAGACCTTGTATGTATGCTACAAAGATAGTTTTATAATGCATCAATACATCAAATTATGAACAATTAATCTCAGTTTGAATTTTATATGATTCAACATAGAAAGCATTCCTAATACATAGTTAAAAACACATTTTACAGACATGAACAGCCTGATATCATCTTGCAATCAACCATATTTTCTTATAAATTGGACCTATGTAGTTATTTAATTGATATAAAAAAAGTTAGTTAATTTTTATTATTATTATTATTAGTAGCTGTATTTTGACTTGCCTTGTTACAGTAAAATCTAATCTAGTATAAATTAAGTTATGTTTTCTTTTGTCTTTGTTCACAGATTTGTGAATGTGGCCATGTAAATTATAAAAACAAACAGAAAGGCCAGGGAAAACCAGCTGCAAACCTAAAAAAGCCCCGGAGGGCAAAGGTTAATTTCTGTCCAAACCATGACAGCCTGGAGGTGGAAAGGGTTGCTCTATTGACCGAGGTAAAAAAACAAAACAATAACGAGACCGTGATCAAGGAAAAGATGCATCGTACCTTCTCATACCGACGACAATAAATTCTTAAGGAGCCAATGATTACAGAGGTCCTAAATAGATGGCCAGCACTGTTTGAAATTGGAGAAGTAAGTGTTGTTTGAAACGGAGATGCAGATTTATACACTAACACATCTTGTTTAAGGTGAAATATATTCTTTTGTGTCCTTTTTCATCTTTTTTTCAGGTCAACTTTGAGTTCATGCGCATAACAACTGTTCCGCTGAAATCAAAATTCATTGGTCAACTGGACAAATACACTGATGACTTGATGAAGGTGTTCTGTCACAAAGGAGGATGTGCAGGACAGAAAATCCACACCATAATGGCACTGACAGCTAAAGTAAGTGTGTTTTATGTATTGCATTTGTTTTCAACTGGTTACTCTTTTGTCGGGAAAAGGGGAAAACTTGGAACACATTGGGACACAACTTATTTTCTTTGTTTATCCTCCAGGACTCTGAAAGTGTAGAGGCTGAGTCTCTCATTGCACAGACAAAAATGGGCATCTATGTCATTCGAGCGGAGGGCACTTGTCCTGAAGAAGAACCTTCAGATATTGGTGTTATTCTTGAAGGTATTGAAGTGTCACACTTGGATGTGTGATGCTTTTTGGACTAATTTATGCCCTTAACTTGTCTACCTCAAGTTTTACAGTTTTTAATCAGTTCTTGAGGAAATATATCTTATTGTTTTGCTGTAGAACCTTTTATACTCCTGTACTCCTAACATGTCGACATACATTAAAAAAAAAAAAAAAAAAAGAGTGTGGTGGTGCAAAACCACTCAATGGTTTATGGCATTTTCTGGTGACAACCACCCTATTGTTCCACATTATTGCACATCACATATTTTTCTAAATGTTTGTGTAATGTTAACAAGTGTTGTCATTGAATCAGATTTGACCTGATTTTTATGTCTACCTCTTATGTAAGTTTTGCAGCTTTTTAAGCATAGTTCCTGAGAAAAAGTACTATATCTGCAGTCTGTTGAAATCCTTTGCATTTATTTGTGCAATGAGGTTGATTGTGGCAATGACGTCAAAAATTGAAAGTAGTGCATTTAACGTTAATGTGCATGTAAACCTAAAGGTACTTTATTTTTTGTTGAGGTTGCACAAAACAGTGTATGTGAGCATGGCCTGTCTTGCTAGCTCCTCTTTTTGCTGCCTTTTGAGCTTATTTCTAAAATAAAAATGTGAAATGAATTGGTCTGGCCGTTCTTTTTTGTGTTGTATATTGTGATTGGGGAGGGGAAATGGTGTATAAATAAATAAAGGGGAAATAAATACTAATTTATAAATATGATTTTAAAATACATTGGGTTTATAAATACAAATTACTTAAATGTGACGCATTTGAAGTATATTAGGTTTATTACGTAATAACACATAAACCCATTTCGTATTCATTTAAAATAAATTGGATTTATTGAAAATTTTACATAAATCTAATTCTTACTTGTTTCATTTAAATAGGACTTACAAATATGTATCACATTAAGTTTATTAATATGTTTACATTACAAATATGTAATCCAAATGGATGGAAAATTTATATGCAATCAAATTACATAAATCTTATTTATTAGGCCTAAATATTTTTTTGAGTGTAATGACCAAATGTTTTGAAGGGTACTGCAAGCTATTTTGGTCAATTCATAAAATAGTTCATAATAGTTATAAAATAATAGTTATAAAATAATACACACAACCATAAGACTTTATGTAGCCTAAGTGATTTAGTTGCACAACAGAACAAAAGAAGATATAAGTAAAATATTATGAAATATAAATAAAAAAAATAACTGAAATTCTTTCAGCTGGTTGGCTGGTGCTTGGATGCCACTCTTCATCTGAAGATTCAACTTGATGGCTGTTGCATGGGAAAGAATGGAAAGATAATTAGCACTGCATGTAAAGAAAATAATTCAGTTTAGTTTTTATATGGCTGGCCATTCAATCAACAATCAAACTGATGGGCAGTCGTTTAGACAGCATTCATACTGAAGCTCATCCATTCAATCAACAATCAATGGCCGGTGATGGCCAGTGATACAGACAGCATTCATATGGATGGCCAGACATAGAGCCAACAATCACACCGATGGCCGGCCATCAGACAGGAATATGCAATTTTGATAGCATACAACTCCTTCCTATTTATCTCTAGCACATTATTTTCTGCAATTCTTCCCAGCACAGACACACAACACACACACACACACACACACACACACACACACACACACACACACACACACACACACACACACACACACACACACACACACACACACACACATATATGTGTGTGGGGCAATGCGCCTTTACAAGAAAATTTTCAAACATAACCCCTGAAATTCTTACATTTTATAGCACATTATAATGCAACTTATTAGGCAAAGTTGCATTATATATATTTTTACAAGTTGCACATAAATTAATAGCAAAGTAGGCTTAATCAATATACAAGACTTTTACCACTCAGATATATAAAGGCTATCATGATCATTTTGCCAAACATTAACCATGTATTTGTTTAGTTCATAATACGTTTTATTTTTAACTTAAACAAATACAACATATAACATCGGCTTACTGCATTTGAAGAAAAATAAACACATCAGTTTTCTGTAGCCTTGTGCAAACTCATTCAATAGAATTAGACTTATAGAATGTTATTTCCAGTGCAAAAAATTATATTTTTAATGTAGTAGTTTTTCTTATCATAGCCTACAAATGTCTCAGTTTACTCGATTTACTGAAGCCTGTAAAACAAACGCATTTGCAGCTGCACAGCCGTATGTATATCTATGCTGCAGAGCGTCTGGCTCGCTCATAGGCTGCTCTGTGGACACTGACATCCAATAGCGCGGGCGCCTCTGACGTGCGACCAATGAGCCAACTCTACGTCATTATACGTCAGAGCCCATGTTTACATGCGGATGCAAGTCTTTTAGGGGCGCGCGCTTCTTGAGACACGCACACTAGCACACACACGCAAGGTCTGTCATTTGCCGTGCGCGCGGCGCGCAACACGTTTTGAACATACATATTCACGTAGCTTTCGAAAACCGGGACATTCAGTGTCCCGGGAGAGTGCATAAATTTCCCGGGACAGGTTATTAAAAAGAAGGACAATCCCGGTAAAACCGGGACAGGTGGCAACCCTAAGTATAATATACATATTTACCGTATTTGTACTGTAAATATTAGTAGCATATAGTGTGCTAAAGGTTTCAGTCTATTTGTATTTGTACTGTAAATACTATGTATATTATACTGTAAAAATGTATATACATACAGTATGTGTGCTAGGAAAAAACACTTTTATATTATTATTAGAATATTTCAGTCTATTCACATCTATACTGCACAGGTGTCCAGCCGCCTCCATCATTTTTTCCCCAGCACACACACACACACACACCACATAGATAGATAGTGTGTGTGTGCCAGGACAAAACAACAACAACTGCACAACTGTCCAACACATATAAATGGATACAAATAAATAAATGCATATAAAAGTAGCATAATCTTTTCAGACCACAATGCATTTACCTTATGAAACAAATGGGAAACCAAACACTCATTCACTCATTCACTAATTCTCTCTCTCTCTCTCTCTCTCCTCCTCTCTCTCTCTCTCTCTCTCTCTCTCTCTCTCTCTCTCTCTCTCTCTCTCCTCTCTCTCTCTCCTCTCTCTCTCTCTCTCTCATCGCTGCTTCTAGAGATCTCGAATAAAACATCTTCAGCAGAAAAAAAAAAAAAAAATTTTGACGATCCATATGATGACAGAATCCGTCGAGTGAGTAAGACACGAAAACAGATGTTTGTTGACTAGGGAGCCGTCATTTCACTATAGCTTGTTAGCTAGCTGGCCTGTCAGATGACAGGGGTGTCGTCAGAGCCGACGTCGCAGGTTCCTCAAACTGATTGGAGAGCGGGAGAGCGCCGGATTCAAATAAAAAAAAAATCTTGCTCGAGTGAGGAATATAAACTTCCCGGGTATCGTTGGACTCGTTTGCTGATTGGCTACATTTTCTATCAGTCATATAATTTCGACGATTTCATTGACTTTCGTTGCCAAGACAAAATGATAGGATGTGCATATCATGACGACACAAATACTGACTGCAGTGTTTGGATATTTTGAGCTAGATATTGCCTATCTTTGTTTGTGTGTGCGTGTGTGCGGTCTAAATGTGTTCATTACACTCTAAGCAACACACCCATATGACATTTTGGTACCGGGAGTCTGTTTTTTATGCATTATTTATTGCATAACCGACCAATATGAGACATCACCCTGAAGAAACGCAATGTAAACAAAGGAATAATTATCAATATTACAACGTTATTGTTTCTTTGGACTAAAAATGCTCCATGGGATATTATTCAGTGGGCCCTCAGCTTTCCATTCAATCTGGAACTTTTAGCAGTGGATGCGTGTGTGGCTCGTTATTACAACAATACTGGTAAGAGCTCCGTTTTTAATTATGTGTGTTTTGATGTGTACTGCTTGCCTAAATGCAATAAATACATTTTTATAAGCTTTCCATCGAAAAACAGTGCTCTATCATCGATGCTTGAGGCTTAGACCTTTAAAATGATATATAGTTTGCCAAGATTAATGATCTTCTTTCACGTTAAATTCATTCATAAACATTAAACTAGTGGGGGGTCAATGCTTCAGAGCGACGGCGCACTCGCGAACGTTAAGAGGTTAATTCAAATTCGAATTGAAATTCTAGATCCTGTTTTTGACATCAATTCAAATTCAATTCAAATTCAAGAATTGAATTGGAATAAAGGAGGCATTCTCAATTCAATTCTGAATTGTGCACAAGCCTGCTGGAGACCCCTTGTTAGGGGGCCCAAAACAGACAAACAACTGTTCGGATTTACGCCACAGGGCAGCTCTGTGGACGTAAGTATCCAAAGCCCTAACCGGGCAAAGTAAACTGTGCTTTTTCTGGTCCGCATCTTGGAACGGAGGAGGACAGAAGGCCTACAGCACTATAGATCGGGCCACATTAGTGGGGACCTTGGGAACAAAACCCGGCCTAGGATGAAGGAATGCTTTAACCATACCGGGCGCAAATTCCAAGCACGAGGGTGCAACCTACAAAGCCTGAAGATATCCTATTCTCTTGAGAATACGAAATAGAGAGGAGGAACAGAGTTTTGAAACCTGGCAGGAACCTCCTCCAGGGGCTCAAAAGGAGCCTGGGAAAGGCCTTGTAGGACAATAGCCAGATCCAAGGTAGGAACCCTAGTGCGCGCCGCAGACCTAAGCCTCAAAGTGCCACGGAGGAAATGAGATATCAAGGGGTCTTTACCCACAGACATTCCACCCAAAGGAATGTGGTAAGCACCTATGGCCGCCACATAGACCTTTAAAGTGGACGGGGATAGACCTGCAGTGAACCTATCCTGCAGAAACTCCAGCACTGTACCAACCGGGCAGTTAACTGGGTCCAGCTGACCGTCACTACACCATGAAGTGAAAACCTTCCACTTCAAGGTATAAAGTATTTCGGGACGAGGGTGAAATATAGAGCCCTCTGCTTGCCCTGGGACCACAAAAGGATTTGGTGCACCAGTTTGCACAGCGGACGCGAGCGCAAACCCCTTGGTGATTTATATAAGCGACCGCCGATGTATTGTCTGTGTGGACCAACACATGGTTACCCCTGAGGTCTGGGAGAAAACTCTTGAGAGCCAGAAAAACCGCCATCATCTCGAGGCGATTGATATGCAAGGAGAGGTGATAGTCCCCCCAAAGACCCTGAGCCGAGCGTCCCTCCAGGATCGACTCCCCAGCACGTGACGGAGGCATCTGTCGTTAGCAACCTGCGATGACAAGAAGCCCACAGCACCGGGCCCTGGGACAGGAACCATGGTTTCTTCCACACAACCAAGGCATGTAGGCAGCGCAGCGTAACCTTGATCATGCGAAAAGGGTTGCCCTTTGGAGAAAACCCTTTGGTCCTGAGCCACCACTGCAAAGGTCTCATGTACAGCAGGCCAAAAGGTATTACGTTGGACGCTGCTGCCATCAAACCCACAGCCTCTGAAACTGTTTGACAGTGAGTGACTGGTCTAGCTTTACTCTCTTTACAGCTGATAAGATGGAATCTATGCGTGCTGGAGACAAACATTGCCCGCATCAACATGGAATCCCATACTACCCCTAGAAAAGTGGTCCTCTGTAATAAAGACAGCACACTCTTCTTGGCGTTTAGCCGTAACCCCAGCTCTTTCATGTGAGTGAGGACGACATCTCGATGCCGAACCGCCAACTGATGCGACTGAGAATCAACCAATCGTCAATGTAGTGGCGCCAGAGCTGCATCTACGCATTTAGTGAAAGTACGGGGTGATAGTGCTAGGCTGAACGGACGAAGTCGATATTAGTGTGCTTTGCCCCCGAAAGCAAACCTCAGGAACTTCCTGTAATATGGAAGGATGGAAAATGTGGAAATGTGGAAGTATGCGTCCTTGAGATCTATCGTGACAAACCAATCCTCGGATCTGAACTGTGGCACGATTTGTCTCAAAGTTAACATTTTGAACTTTATTTGCATGACAGACATGTTCAGCACTCTTAGATCTAAAATGGGACACAACCCCCCATCCTTCTTTGGAACGATAAAATACCGGCTGTAAAACCCATTGTCCCTGCTGGAGGGAGGTACATATTCTATGGCCCCTTTCTCCAACAGGGTTTTCACTTCTTGTTCCATTACCAGAACCTGCTCGGGGCTCACCACGGTGGATAGGACCCCCATAAACCTGGGCGGGAAAGACCCGAACTGTATTTGATAACCCTTTTCTATGGTCTGCAGGACCCAACGAGAAACATTTGGCAGTAGCTTCCACGCTGTCAAAAATTCTACTAGAGGTACCAGCCTCTCGAGACTGGTTTCTGGATTTAGTTGTTGTTGAGCAATCAGCCCATTGCCCTGTGACGGCGAACCAGCAGGGAACGACTGAACCGACTGCTCTAGAACCCTCCTCAGAGGGGGCGGGCATCCCAGAGCCACTTCGTTTCCGGGTGGCGCCTGAGATATGTGCTCGCCGGAGACCGCTGCGCCCTGTAACACACGAGGTGGCAGGGTTAGCACAACAGTCCCCTGAGGGCACCGAACTGAGGTGTTAACCGCTCTGCTTCAGGGGGGACTACCCTCTTTGATGGCCTGCACCCTCGGACATCAGGACCTTTTCTTTTCAGCCTTTTTGTCTTACCCCTAGAAGGCTGCTGCTGAGCGTGCTTTCCGTGTCCCCAGTTTTTTTGTGGGGGAGCACGAGAAGCCACGCTCTGCCTTTGAGTGGCACGGTGTGAGGAGCTGGCTTTTGAAGTTTGGGGCTGCTCCTGCTCAGCAGCCCCGGAGACATGAGAACGGTGAGGGAGAAGCTTTTGAAAAGCAGCCGCTTGTTTGGCTGACTCCTGGAACCTCTCCACCTGGAATTAACTGCACTGCCGAAGAGGCCAGAAGAAGAGATGGGAGTGTCCATTAAAAAAATTTTTCTTTCTCTTTATGTTGCTTAAAATAAGCCATATATGCCTCTCAGTGGCCACCAGGGCTGCCATAGAACGGCCGATGGATTTAGCCGTCTCCTTGGCTGCCCTGAGAGACAAATCTGTGGCCCGACGTAGTTCACAAACATCGTTTGGGCCAATAGCCCCACCCTTATCTAAGTCTCCTAACACTTCAGCCTGGTAAGCCTGCAGCAGCGACATAGTGTGAAGGCATGCTTTAACTTAGGTTGTTTGTTGGCTATATGAGACTAGCAGTAAGCTAGATCAACATTAGAATAACATACAGATCATACAGATCATAGTCTAACATTTCATCATGTTGAACTAAATAACATTGATTAGTTTTATGTACATTTGCTCACCTGTCTAATAAAGTACATGCCACAATTTCTGTCGAAGAAATTTCTGTCAAACTCTGTCAAGTCGAAGTTATGTTGATCAATATGTTGTTTTAGTCCTCTTTTTGTCTCAAAGTCTGCTTGCCATGGTCCATAATGTTTGAACAAAACAACAACAGCGTGAGCGTCCTGCTAGGCATAATCCAGTTGTCCACGTGTCGCCATGGTTACTATGCCAGTACGACCGGAAACCGAGGGCAACGCGGATATGACACCATTGATTGGGGACTACCTCACCCCTGCTCACACGCCCCATTTCCTTGGTTAAAATCGTAATTTTCTCACGATTTACAAATAGTTGGAAACATTTGTAAGTCATCAGCTAAACAAAATATATAACATTGGCCTAGTGGTTTTTGGATATTTTACTGCAAAAAATCCTACATATTGTACCTTTAAAGCAACACTATGTAACATTTTTTAGCTTAAAATAATGTTTCTAAAATCTTATCAGTGGTTCATCAAGTCGTAACAGGGTGAAAGGCACTTCTGTCATATCCTGACGGGGTCTGTATCGCTTTTACTGGCACTACGGAACTCTGGGGTTCGGGTAGTAACCCGACCACAAAAAGAACTAAAAAATTCGACTGCTTTACGTCAAGCGCTACAATAGTCATTATTTCGTTTTTTCTGATGTCGCAATACATCATCCTTTCATGAAATCATGTAACATACTCTACCTTGTATGTGGACATCGTTCATTCTAAAGCCGGTGCTGGATAAACAGCGAGTGTACGTGCGACGGTAGGCTAAATTATTTACGACAGCGGTAATGGACAATTTCGTTTCCAACCAGTAGGGCGACCGAAGAGGAAAAGTTCCATGGTGTTGCTTTAACATTATTTATGTTACAGAATAAACACCAACATATGCAAAATTAATATATATATATATATATATATCCATTTATTTTTGAATACAATCTATATGGAAACTTTTCCCATCAGATGTTGCTTTGTATTTTGTTCAGGCTTATACAAAATTATATAACATTTAGGTGCAAATATGCAGAAAAGTAAACCAAAGCTTGAAGCTAAAATGGCAAATATCTCCACAGCTACAGTAAATTTCCCAGGAGGACTGACATAAGATGGGATAAATGTGATCCATACTGTACAGAATATAAGCATACTGAATGTGATGAATTTAGCTTCATTAAAGTTATCAGGCAGTTTGCGAGCCAGAAAAGCCAGAATGAAGCACAAGACAGCCAGCAGGCCAATATAACCTAGAACAGCCCAAAAACCTATATTAGAACCCAGACTGCACTCAAGAACGATCTTTTCATGATAATATTTCAAATTTTTGTAGGGAAACGGGGGTGATTTTGTTAGCCAAAGCACACAGATAAGAACTTGTATAAGTGTAAAGGCAAGAACACTGAGTCTTTGTTGAGGAGGCCCAAACCATTTCATGACATTACTTCCTGGAAGTGTAGCCTTGAAGGCCATTAACACTACTATTGTTTTCCCCAGAACACAGGATATACAGAGGACAAAAGTGATACCAAATGCTGTGTGACGCAACATACAGGACCACTCAGTGGGCCGACCAATGAAAGTAAGTGAACAGAGGAAACAAAGAATCAATGAGAAGAGCAGCAAGAAGCTCAGCTCTGAGTTGTTGGCTTTTACTATGGGGGTGTCCTTCTTACTGTAAAAAAGAATTGCCATAAGCACAGTTAATCCTACTCCAAACAGTGAGAAAAAGACTAGCACTATACCCATAACTTCACTGAATGACAGAAACTCTACAGCCTTTAACACACATTTATTTTTCTGAGCATTAGACCAGTATTCCCCTGGACACTGCTTGCAGTTATTTGAATCTGAAAAGAAAGTAATGATACTTATAGTTAGAAACACAATTTAATTAAACTCCTTTGCTAAGAGACTGCATCCAGAAACTGCAATCCAAGAGGGGAAACAGAAAAAGGAACTTTTTACTTTAAATTTGTGAAATGTGCTAAAGATTACCTGTCTCATTACTGATTTCTCCTTCTGCACATGGAATACAGTCATAACAGCAGACAGGTCTTCCTTTCTGTGCAGCCTTCCTAGTGTCTAGTGTCTTCCTAAGATGGGGTAATCACTAGCAATAGTCCTGAAGAAGGAAGGGTATTCTTTCCTATCACTGAGACATTCACATGAGGCTGAAGGACTTATCTAAGGAAAAAAAAGAAACAAGTTAAATAGGCATTAGTATGGTGATTATGCCCAACTTCTGATGTTGTTGCACCTTACCACTGGAATTTTAAAAGGTCTTGTAGTTCTGGACAGAATCACAGTAGCAGAAGACTCTGTTTCTCCTATGATAGTATGTATAGGAGACTGTCCATTGCATCTGTTTTCTGCTGTAAATTCTGGACCATTCATCAATGCCATAATTGCACTCATTGAAGACAGTCTTGAACCACAGGTATCATAAATTTGGTAGCCAATGGAAACATTTGGTAACAAACTTTGACTTTGGTTAATCTCCTCAATGGCGAAGATCATGGTCTGAGCCATTCGAAAATCTCTTAGACTCACACTATAAAAACATTAAACCAGTTTGTTAAACACAGACCCAAACACTTTTTAAAATCTTTTTAAATTTAACTGACCTGAAATACATTAACATTTCACATGTTATATTATATTCTTGATATTACATATTTGCTGTAAGGATTATTTTAAATAGTTACAAACTATCCAAAGTAACAAACCTTGAGCATGATAGAAGCAGAGGTTGTCATGATTCTGCCATCATGTCCTTGGTTTCTTTTTGTCTTGTGGCAGGATCATGGCAGATCCATGTTTTGTGTACAAGCGCATGGCCGATTGTTTGGCCATGTGCTTGTGTTGTCTCGTCTCTTAACCCCGCCCCCTTGTTATCCTCGTCTTGTGATTATTGTCTAGTCAGTTTCACCTGTCCTCGTCATTAGTGTTTCCTATTTAACCCCTGTGTATTTTCTGTCCTGTGTCGATTCATTGTCAAACGTTGTGTGATCCTACTGTGAGTTATTTACTGAGAAGTCTGTTTATTTGAGAAGTCTGTTCCTGTCTTTGTTTTTGTTCCTGTCTTAGTTTCTAGTCTTAGTCTGGTTGTGTTCTACCCTGTCGTGTTTTACCCCATCGTGGGTTTTGTTTTCCCCGTTTTTGTGCACTAATAAACGTTGTCACTGCTACTGTCTGCAATTGGGTTCATCCTTCCTGCTATCCACATAACAGAATGAATCGCCGAAGACTGAACCCAGCAGACAGGATGTGCTTTCCTGTCAAGCGATCCCCGGACCCCTCTGATCAGTGTTGGTTATCAACTCCCCTCAATAGAAGCAGCGTCAACCTTCCGTACTCACCAGAGGGTGAGTGGATCCTGTCGAACTACGCTCGGCTTTTTGATCGTTTTCTCCCGGGAGGAGTCAGAGACGGCGTCCTCGTGTTCTTCACCTGCTGCCTGCCTACCAATAATCCCGGAGGGTCGCGTATTAGCAGGGGTCACGCAGGACAACCAAGCTCACCTCGTCTCGACTCCTAGGCGTCTTCCACACCTGCTGGTCTTCGTGGGAAACGAGGAAGACGGACCTCGTGGGAGTCTCCGTCGGAATCATCCTCACCAGAGTCAGCGCAGCCTGAGTCCGTTCTTCCACCGCCAGTCACGGTTCCTGCTGTGCTTCCCCAACCAGCCACAGCTCTGGCCATGGCCTCTGCCCCGCGGCCAAGGAGAAAGAGGAGGAGGAAGGCTGCAGTCACAGAGCCCGCTGCGCCCGGGTGCAGTCAGCGCGGTCGCCGAGAGCGCTGCACCCGCGCCTGCCGCCGAGAGCGCTGCACCCGCGCCTGCTGCCGAGAGCGCTGCACCCGCGCCTGCCGCCGAGAGCGCTGCACCCGCGCCTGCCGCCGAGAGCGCTGCAACCCGCGCCTGCCGCCGAGAGCGCTGCACCCGCGCCTGCCGCCGAGAGCGCTGCACTCGCGCCTGCCGCCGAGAGCACTGCGCCCGCCGCCGAGAGCGCTGCAACCCGCGCCTGCCGCCGAGAGCGCTGCACCCGCGCCTGCCGCCGAGAGCGCTGCACCCGCGGCCTGCCGCCGAGAGCGCTGCACCCGCGCCTGCCGCCGAGAGCGCTGCACCCGCGCCTGCCGCCGAGAGCGCTGCACCCGCGCCTGCCGCCGAGAGCGCTGCAACCCGCGCCTGCCGCCGAGAGCGCTGCACCCGCGCCTGTTGCCGTGAGCGCCACACCCAGTCCTGTCCTGTCACCAGTCATGTTCCCCGTCAGTAGTCCTGTTTCCTCGTCCTCTGTGTCCTCAATGTCTGTGCCTGTTGCTGCTTCCTCTGATGCAGCATCCCCCATCTGTTTTCCCGGTTCTCCCCCGTCTCCACTAGTCCCCGAACTGTTTCACCCTTTGTCCCTGTCTCCACGAGTCCCCGGACTGTATCTTCGTTCGCCCCTGTCTCCACTTGTCCCCGGACTGTTTCCCCTGTCACCATTGAGCCCCGGACTGTTTCCCCCAAGACCTCTCCTCGTGTGTCTCCATCTAAACCTGCCCAGAACCCTTGTCCGAAGCCCTCGTCCCGTCGACCTAGACCCCCAGCACACCCATCCACCCTGGACCACCCCCCATGAACTCTGTGTTTCCTCCGCCACCTCTTCCTTGTTTGTTATTTTTTATTGTTGCATCCTAACCCTGTTGTTGTGTTTTCGTGTTTTGCCGTTACTGTTATTTGTCATGTTTTGTTGGTTTCTGTCGATGTCTCAGTCTGTCTTGTCCCGTGTTTGATGTCCCCTTGAGGAGCGTCTGGAAGCCGCTCCTTAAGGTGGGGGTTCTGTCATGATTCTGCCATCATGTCCTTGGTTTCTTTTGTCTTGTGGCAGGATCATGGCAGATCCATGTTTTGTGTACAAGCGCATGGCCCCCCGATTGTTTGGCCATGTGCTTGTGTTGTCTCGTCTCTTAACCCCGCCCCCTTGTTATCCTCGTCTTGTGATTATTGTCTAGTCAGTTTCACCTGTCCTCGTCATTAGTTTTTTTCCTATTTAACCCCTGTGTATTTTTCTGTCCTGTGGCGATTCATTGTCAAACGTTGTGTGATCCTACTGTGAGTTATTTACTGAGAAGTCTGTTATTTGAGAAGTCTGTTCCTGTCTTTGTTTTGTTCCTGTCTTAGTTTCTAGTCTTAGTCTGGTGTGTTCTACCCTGTCGTGTTTTACCCCATCGTGGGTTTTGTTTTCCCCGTTTTTTGTGCACTAATAAACGTTGTCACTGCTACTGTCTGCAATTGGGTTCATCCTTCCTGCTATCCACATAACAGAGGTTTTTGTGTAAACTCAAATGAAGGTAATGACTCTATACCGTGGACTGAAAAAGTGCTCCAATAGTTACGTCTCCATCCTTGGATAACAGCGGGTACTTTGGGTCTCCCATCATTCGGCAAAAATGCTTTTCTGCCTTTGCATGACATTGAAGGATAAGCAAGAGTGTGTAAAGAAAGACAGACATCGCAAAGATTGAGCTCAACTGTGGTCCCATGCAACTGACTTGATCAAATGTTTGCACTTTTATAGGCATAATTAATATGGATGATTGATTGTTAATTTACCAATGAACTCATAGGGCAGAACATGTGTCTGGTCAAGCAAGGATGCAATAGAGCCATACTAATATGATAGAGTTAGATTTTTTCACAAGGTAGTACATTCTAATATCCAAATATGACTGTATTTTTAGGTGGGTTTTTCAATACCAAAGGTTATTTTCTTTCAGCTTTTTTCTTTCAGCTTTTTTTTCTTTTTTCTTTTTTTTTTAAATATCTCACTTCTATAAAGTGTTTGTAAAGGAAAGTGTACATTTGAGGTTAAGGAAATGTTTTTATGGCTTCTTACCATTCTTGTACATTTTACAATTAGGTTTCTGTAGTTATCTTGAAGGTTCGTTTACCCAAACATGGAAATACTGTCATCAATTACTCATGTTGTTCCAAACCCATAAGACTTATTTTTGACCGAATGGTACGAAAGGTTTTGCCACTAAAGTTATGTAAATACCTTTCATTTTCTCATAGTTATGAAGTAAAACATGTTTTGGAAAATATATATTTCATATAAATATCGAAAATAGTATATTTTGTGCATTTTTCATTTACAATAAACTTATATAACTTTTTTGTTGACTTTTTTTATATGTCAGCAATAATCTGCTAAGTGTTTTCATTAAAAAAAGAGAAACGTGATTAGGGGGCGCTGTGGAGCATGGATAGTGAATAGTTCCTCACCTGCTCCTGCACTTAATTCAGATATGACTGCACAATCTGCTTTATGCACACATATTTGTTGTAAATATAAGTCTATAGTCTTATTTAATTGTAAATGTCTTAAAAAAGAAAAATAGGTGTTATAAAAATAAAATCAATCATCCAATAATAATAATAATTATAAAAATAATAATAATAATTATAATTGATACAATTATATTTTATTGCATTTGCAGAGTGATTCACCCAAAATTA
Source organism: Chrosomus eos (assembly GCA_036326025.1). Lineage (NCBI taxonomy): Eukaryota > Metazoa > Chordata > Actinopteri > Cypriniformes > Leuciscidae > Chrosomus > Chrosomus eos. Next base: position 20,218,773 of record CM070824.1, on the reverse strand, counting down.
AATGAAAACAATGGAAAAATTAAATGTACAATGGTGGGTTAAAGCCATGCAGAGTTTGGTCCATATCGCTGCAAAAACAGTTAATTACAGCATCCCACACATTTATATTTTCTTGAAATGCTTTTTTTACATCCTGGTTAAGTCTACCTAAGACACCATCAATGGCGCACACCTAACCTGAGGTGCCACTATCTTTTTGAGGTGAGTTTTCAATGAATCAAGAGAACGGTTTCCTCTATGACGCCATATTTCCAACTTGTAATTCTGCCATGCACGCTCATGAATGACTAAGCTGGAGTTCTCAATGCAAGCTTTCAGCACAACCCCCAGCCTGACATTAACAAGTCTTGTAATAGAAAGAGGAAACTTAAAGGAGTGGTATAATGGCCCCTTTTCACAAGATGTAAAATCAGTCTTTGATCTCCTCAGCAGGGGCGTGTCCTAGAAGGGGGAAGGGGGTGGCACTGGCCCCCCCTGGAAAATGTTTGGGCCCCCCCTGGTGCCCAGGGCTGGAAACTGGGACAAAAAAATCGACCCGGGCATTTTGGCCCAGACTGGCCCACTACATATGAACAAACACAACCAAACTTTGTACGCCCTTGAATATGTTATAACAACAACATCCTATTAAAAACCAACAACGCCATGTAATGAGTGAGCAGGAATGGGTAAGAGTTAACAAATGAAATAACAACTGAGTGTAAAATACAATTCTCCAATTGCATTGGCAATACCAGTGCTTCTCACAAGATGTTTCAATAGTATCGGTCAGTGTACCTCTGTCCCTCTAGGGGGGTTCGGGGGCATGTCCCCCTAAGAAAATTTGGTAACACTTTATTTTACTGTGCCCTTGATACAGAGTAATTACTTAGGTTATATTACTTAGTAATAAACGTTGTAATTACATGTACCAAAATGTAATTAACATGTAACTAAGTTATGGTACAGCCTGTACTTACAGATTGTAATTACACACATGTAATAGGCAGCTACTAAATATACATATGTAACAAGCCGAGTCTGTTACATACGTGTTACATACTTGGTACACTGTAATTATGTAAGAAAGTACTTAGCACCACACAATGTAACAAGAAGTACTTAAAATATATTAGGCTACTAAGGTCTGCAGTTAAATGTGTACGTTTTGTAGCATTACATGTATGTAAAAATAAAATAAGTGTATCAAGATTGTACTTGAGTGCAATTCATGTGTATCTACATACCTTATCCATCTTAAATAACCCACTAGTTCACCGCTAAAATACATGCATTAGTTTCCAAATTTACATTGCAACTACAGAATATTACACAGGTATAAGCTACGTAAAACAAAGTGTATCAAGACTGTACTTAATGGACTTCATGTGGATCTACATAGCTTGTCCAAATGTACCTTAGTTTTGAACTAACTCACTAGTTTACAGCTTAAATACATGCATTAGCTTCTTAATTACATTGCAACTACAGAATATTACACAGGTATAAGCTACGTAAAATAAAGTGTATCAAGACTCTACTTAAGTGGACTTCATGTGTATCTGCATACCTTGTCCATATGTACCTTAGTTTGAATTAACTCACTAGTTTACAGCTTAGATACATGCATTAGCTTCCTAATTACATTGCATCTACAGAATATTACACAGGTATAAGCTACGTAAAAAAAGTGTATCAAGACTGTACTTAAGTGGACTTCATGTGTATCTACATTCCTTGTCCAAATGTACCTTAGTTTGAATTAACTCCCCTAGTTTACAAGCTTAAATAACATGCATTAGCTTTTATTACATTAAAATTACAGACAATTACACAGGTAAAAAACTACGTTAAAATAAAGTGTATCAAGACTGTAAATTAAGTGGACTTTATGTGTATCTACATACCTTATCCATATGTACCTTAGTTTGAACTAACTCTCTAGTTTACAGCTTAAATACATGCATTAGCTTCCTAATTACATTGCAACTACAGAATATTACGCTGGTATTGTCATGAATCAGTTTCTTTCCTCTCATTTTCTTTAGTGTTACACGCACAACACGCCCAGCTGTTCCTCATTATCTCAGCCTTCGCGGTGCGCACAACACTTAGTTGCTCCCATTAATGGTTTTCCCCTATCTCTCTTCTCACAGCTGTTTTCTCTGCTTCCTTGTTTATTGTTGTACGTTGAGCTTTCTCTTGGTCTCTTCGTTTACATGGCATGGGACCCAGTTCACCTGCTGTCTGAGGATTACCAGGGTTACCTGCCATCTGTGAGTTTCCTTCAAATTTGGGCACGGACGATTTCTCAGTTGCTGCTCGCCTCCTTGCCGACGCTGATTTTATGATTGACTGGGACAGCACTATTGTTTTTTGTTTCATCAGATCTGCGTGTCTGCATGTCATGCATGTTCGTCATGTCCTGCAGCGACACTTAGAGAACCGCCTCTTTGTGAAGGCTGAGAAATGCACTTTCCATTCTCAGTCCGTTACTTTTCTGGGATCTGTCGTTTCCGCTGATGGAATAAGTAGGGGATTCTTCTAAAGTCCAAGTCGTCACTGATTGGCCTGTACCCGATTGCCGTATCGCTCTCCAACGCTTCTTAGGCTTTGCTAATTTTACCGACGGTTTATTCGGAAATTTTAGTCAGGTAGCCACTCCTCTTACCGCGCTCACCTCGGTCAAGTCCCGTTTTGCTTGGACCGAGGCTACCCAGGCTGTGTTTGACTGCTTGAAGACCTTATTTACCACCGCCCCCATCCTCATTAAACCGGAGGTCGAGAAAACAGTTCATCGTCGAGGTCAACGTTTCTGACGTGGCGGTAGGCGCGGTGCTTTCGCAGCGCTCGCCCCTGGATAATAAGGTTCACACGTGCGCGTTCTTTCCACATCGTCTCTCGCCTACTGAACGCAATTACGACATGGGTAATCGTGAGCTGTTGGCCATTCGGTTGCCGTTGGAGAGTTGGCGACATTGGCTGGAGGGGGCGTCGCATCCGTTCATAGTCTGGACAGATCATCGAAATCTTGAGTACATTCGGTCCACTAAGAGACTTAATGCCCGTCAGGCTCGTTGGGCATTTTTTTTTCTGCCGTTTCGATTTCTCTATCTCTTATAGACCCGTATCAAAGAACTTAAAGCCTGATGCCCTGTCCCGCCTTTTCGACTCTTCAGAGAACACCTCTACCGAGGAGAACATTCTTCCACCTAGGTGTGTGGTTGGGGCTACTGTTTAGGGGGTCGAACGGGTGGTTATTAAAACAGCCTCTGAACCGTGCTGTCACTCCTCGACAATGTCCTAAACATTTACTATTCGTTCCTGAGTCCGTTCGTCCCAGCGGTTTCTTCTTGGTGTCATTCGTCCAGAATAGCCGTTCACCCGGGTATCAGGGGTACATTGGCCGTCATTCGTCAGAGGTTTGGTGGCCTACTAGAGAACGTGATATCCGCCGTTTCGTATCTTCGTGTTCTATCTGCGCTCAAACTAAGTCGGTAACTTCGCCACCTGCCGGGTTACTCCGTCCCCTCTCGGACTCCGTCACGCCCTTTGGTCACACATTGCCTTAGATTTTGTTATGGGACTTCCTCCTTCCATGGGGAACACCGTTGTTCTGACAGTAGAAAGATCGTTTTTCTAAAGCCGTTAAACTTCGTTCTACTCCCCAAATTACCTTCCACTAAAGAAACGGCCCAGTCGGTGGTTAATCATGTCCTTCAAGCTTCATGGCCTTCCTACTGCCCAAATTACCTTCCACTAAAGAAACGGCCCAGTGGGTTTGGTTAATCATGTCTTCAAGCTTCATGGCTTCCTACTGATGTTGTTTCGGATAGGGGGCCACAGTTTGCCTCTCAGTTTTTGAGAGAATTCTGTCGACAGATTGGAGCCACTGCCAGTTTGTCGTCGGGATACCATCCCCAGACTGACGGGCAGGCTGAACGATCTAATCAGATTTTGGGTAGAATGCTCCACAGTCTTGCGTTCCAAAACCCTTCGTCCTGGTGCGAAGTTACCATGGGCGGAGTATGCTCATAATTCTATATCGTCATCCGCCACTGGGCTTTCCCCATTTTATTGTTGCCTTGGCTACCAACCTCACTCTTCCCCTCACAGGAACTAGATGTTTCCCTTCCGTCGGTTGAAAGCGTTTATTCCGAGGTGCTGTCGCACCTGGAAGAGGGTGAGAACTGCTCTTTGTCATACTAAGAGATGCACCCGCATAGCCGCTAACCGCCATCGCGAAGAGTGCCCAGGTACGTTTTGGACAGCGGGTCTGGCTGCTCCACTCTTAACCTACCTCTACAGTCCCAGTTCTCGTAAGCTCTCGCCTCATTTGTTGGACCTTTTTCCATTACTAAGGTGTCTTAAACCCTGTTACTGTCAGGCTAAACTTCCTCATAATGCTCCGTCGCATCCATCCTGTGTTTCATTGTGTCGTGCATCAAACCCGTTATTCGGATACCTACCCTCCTGTTCCCCCTCCTGCTCCTGTCGAAGGTTCTACTATTTATTCCGTTCGCAGACTCCTTGAATGTTCGTCCCTCGAGGTCGTGGTTTTTCAGTATCTGGTCGATTGGAGGGAATATGGTCCCTGAGGAGAGGAGCTGGATTCCCTTCCCGGGACGTTCCTGGACCGCTCGCGTCCTCGAGGACTTCCACCGCACTCACCAGGTTTCACCTTTGGGAGCGCCTGGGGGCGCTCGTTGAGGGCGGGTAACTGTCATGAATCAGTTTCTTTCCTTTCTATTTTCTTTAGTGTTACACGCACACTCGCCCAGCTTTCCTCATTATCTCAGCCTTCGCGCTGCACACACACTTATTTGCTCCCATTCATGGTTTTCCCCTATCTCTCTTCTCGCAGCTGTTTCCCATAGCAATTAACACTTACACTGATCCCCTGACATCGTTTCTTCTCTAATTTACTCGCTACTAGTCACTGTTTTCTCTGCTTCCTTGTCAATTTATTGTTGTACGTTGAGCTTTCGCTTGGTCTCTTCGTTTACATATCTACCAATATTTTCTCTCACAAGAGAAACGCAATCCTGTCCTGTCCTATCTTGTCGAAGTGTTTTGTGATTTGTTTGGAGATTCATCACTGTTCTCTACCCAGTTCACCTGCTGTCTGAGGATTACCAGCTTACCTGCCATCTGTGAGTTTCCTTCATTGGGCATGGGAAGATTTCTCAGTTGCTGCTCGCCTCCTTGTCGACGCTGATTCTACGATTGACTGGTATAGCACTATTGTTTTCGTTTTCATCAGATCTGCGTCCATTGACGTGCAGTCTCCTTATTTCCAGTTTCAAAGAAATAAACTCTGTTATTGCATTATCCTCTGCTTTTGGGTCCTCTGTACGAACTGTGACAGGTATAAGCTACGTAAAATAAAGTGCATCAAGACTGTACTTAAGTGAACTTCATGTGTATCTACATACCTGTCCATATGTACCTTAGTTTGAATTAACTCACTAGTTTACAGCTTAAATACATGCATTAGCTTCCTATTTACATTGCAACTCAGAATATTACGCAGGTATAAGCTACGTAAAATAAAGTGTATCAGACTTTACTTAAGTGACTTCAAGTGTATCTACATATCTTGTCCTTCTGTGCCTTAGATTGGATTAACTCACTAATTCACGCATAAAATACATGATTTTTGTCATCAGCACAGTCCGCTGATATCTGCATACACTATTTGAGTGTAGCCTGTTCATGACGAGTGATTTTGAGTGCTAAATAAACCAAAGCATAAGCTACAAATTAAATATAATAAGTGTACCTACCCTTTTTAGCCACCTGCCTGTCAATACAAATAATGGAAATAATGAGATGTGAGCAGATTTTTACAATTCAAAACTTATATTCTGAAGTTTTAAAAGATTGCAACACAAAAATAAAATTGGCTTTTTAAACATTGTTAAGCAAAACATATTACTGGACTGATTCAGAAACAAATAATACAATAGCCCCAATAAAAAACAACTGAAAAAATAAAGGGTCTTATCTATATTTATACTTGATTGGCAGAAGCTTCCTCCTTTCGCTTTTAGCTCTTCAATTTTAGCACGGACTAGAGGTCTGCACTCCCGCGGGTGTGTTTGTTCAAAAACAAATTTGAAAGGTCATTGCGGGAGCGGGCGGGAGGGAGAATAAGCTCTGCACTCCCGCAAATTAAATATGAGTGTAAAGCAGAGACCTGCACTCCCGCGGACTACCGCGGGATACAAAACAACTAGAAACAAATAAACCGTTATTTTTAATATATAACCGTTACATTATCTAATGCACAAGCAACAAGGATAACTAAAATAAAAACGATTGTCAGTATGCCTTACTGAACCTGGCTTAAACAAATGATTATTTCGGTCTAAATGAGTCTACTCCACCAGGATACTGTTTATAAGCATGAGCCCCGTCTGATCGGTCCGTGGCGGCGTGTGTTGCAACAATCTATAGAGATATTTCTTAATGTTACTCAGAAAACTGTCATAGGTTTAATTCGTTTGAATACTTGTGCTAAATGTTACGCTCTTAGATGTAGAGAAAGAAATCCTTACTGTCTAGCATTGGCTACCGTATATAGACCCCCAGGGCCATATGCTGATTTCCTAAAAGATTTGCAGACTTTCTCTCAGACCTATTGGTCAAACGTCGAATAAAGCAATAATTATTGGCACTTTAACATACACGTTAGATAATACAAATGATGCGTTAGGGGCTGCGTTTACAGATCTATTAAACTCTTTTGGGTGAAGCAATAAACGTCATGGTCCCACTCATCGGCTAAATCATACACTAGATTAATTATTTCATATGGAACCGATCCAACCGATATAGATTATTATACCGCAAAGTGACGATCTCACTGATCATTACATGTAACTTGCATAATACGCACTGCTGAAATTTGTCATGTTGCACCACGTTATAGACCAGGCAGAACAATCCTTCCAACCACTATAGATAGATTCTCAAATAGCTTACCTGATCTATCTCAGCTGCTCAGTAAACCCAAACAAACAGATGAACTAGAGGAAATGACTAGCAGTATGAGCAACATTTTTCTCTAGTACACAGATATTGTTGCGACCAATTAGATAAAAAAGGTTAGAGAGAAAACTAAAACACCATGGTACAACAGGCTACGCATGCTAATCAAGAGAGAAACTCGTAACTTAGAGCGTAAATGGAAACGAACTAATTTAGAGGTCTTCCAGAATCGCGTGGAAAGACAGTAATGTCACGTTATAAAAGGGCTCTAAAATCAGCCAGGGCTGAGCATATCCGCAAATTAATTGAAAATAAAAACCCAAAAAAATCCAAGGTTTTTATTTAACACCCGTGGCTAGACTAACAAATAATCAGACATCTCCCAGAGCAAAATATTCCGTTACAATATAGTAGTAATGATTTTATGAATTACTTCAATGAGAAAATAGAAAGCATCCGAAACACAATTGTAAATGTACAATCCTCTATGGTGTCCTTATGACTCGCTGGCCTCAATTATGGCCCCCTAGAACAACTACAACCGCTTACAACTATAGGACAGGAAGAACTAAAATAAACTAATCATTGCATCTAAAACCAACAACATGTTTATTAGATCCAATACCCACTAAACTACTTAAAGAAGTGTTACCTGTAGTGGAAGAGCCTCTTCTCAATATTATTAAAAAATCGTCTTTATTTTTAGGTCACGTTCCAAAAATATTCAAGCTGGCGTAATAAAACCTCTCATTAAGAACCGCAATTAGATCCAAATAACCTAGCAAATTACAGACCCATTCTCAAATCTTCCATTTATGTCTAAAATACTAGAAAAAATTGTGTCCGCTCAATTGTACTCTTTCTTGCAAAAAAATGATATCTACGAAAATTTCAGTCGGGATTCAGACCGCATCATAGCACAGAAACTGCGCTAGTTAAAATTTACAAATGATTTACTCTTAGCCTCTCTGACCAAGGCTGTATCTCAATACTATTCTACTTGATCTTAGCGCCGCGTTCGACACTATAGATCATAAATACTCTAGATCGACTACAAAACTACACTGGTGTTCAGGGACAGGCATTAAGCTGGTTTAGATCGTACTTATCAAGAAACCCTTACCATTTCGTCTGTTTAAATGGGGAAAAATCAAAGATAACATCAGTAACTATGGAGTGCCGCAAGGATCTGTCCCTAGGCCCTCTGCTATTCTCAATATATGCTGCCACTTGGTAATATTAAAGAAAAACATGGAATTAGTTTTCACTGTTATGCTGATGACACTCATTATATATCTCATCACGACCAGATGAAAACACTAACTTATCTAACTTGACAGAGTGGTCTAAAAGATATAAAATGCGGATGACGTGTAATTTCCTGCTATTAAATTCAGATAAAACGGAGGTATTACTTATTGGTCCAAAAAACTACCCACAAAAATCCCTTACAATACAACTTTAATTTAGAAGGATGTCCCGTTACTTTATCCATCACAGTAAAAGACCTGGGTTGTTATACTAGACCGCAACTTGACTTTCGAAAATCATATCTCATATGTTACAAGAACAGCCTTTTCCACCTTAGAAAAACATTGCTAAGCTACGTAAACCCCCCATCTATCTGTTTCAGATGCAGAAAAGTTAGTTCATGCATTCATGACCCTCGAGACTAGATTACTGTAATGCTTTATAGCTGGTTGTCCTGCATCCTCAATAAACAAGCTCAGTTAGTGCAAAATGCAGCCGCTAGAGTTCTTACTAGATCAAGAAATATGATCATATAACACCAATTTTATACATCTCTACACTGGTTACCCTATTAAGTTCCGTATCAATTAACAAAGATTACTATTGACTTATAACAGCTCTAAAATGGTTTAGCTCCTGTGTATTTAACAGACCTTCTATCGCCCTACAATCCATCGCCGCTCTTTAAGATCACAAAATTCGAGCTTCTGGTCGTTCCTAGGATATCTAAGTCTACTAAAGGAGGGAGGGCGTTCTCACATTTATCTCCTAACACTGGAATAGCCTTCCTGATATTGTTCGAGACTCAGACTACGCTGTCCCAGTTTAAAACTAGATTAAAGACGCATCTCTTTAACCAAAGCATTCACTTAATGCTTACCTTTTATACTACTTCTGAATCAGTTCGAATGCATTAATATTATGAACATCATGCTATGCTAATTATTTCCCATCTGTCTTTTCTGGCTGTTATCTCGGGACGCTAGTCCCGAGGTAAATAGTCGTTCGTCAGCTCCATTTGTATCCAGCCTCTCACGAAGACTTCAGATGCCCCAACACCTGTGGAGAGACGACTAAACGCCGGTGGAGAGACGACTAAACGCCTGTGGAGAGACGACTCGACGCCTGTGAAGAGACATCTAAACACCGGCGATATGTTATGCCTAAATTTTATACATGATTAACTAACTGTATTTTTCTTTGTACATTTCTGAATTGCACTTTCTGTAAAGCTGCTTTGAGACAATGTGTATTGTGAAAAGCGCTATACAAATAAACTTGAATTGAATTGAATTGAAATTCACCTGAGGCAAAATGTCCTGCACCACAGACTCAGGTGGATTGTTTAGTGCTACAGATATTAGTTAATTATTAAAGAAAGGAACATGCAAAACTACTAAACCAAACAAAGAAAAGTCTGATATTTGGGAAATGTTTTAGCCTAGTAGGCCAATGCGACAGCAATGGAAAGCACCTTCCTTTTGCGAGCTGTTACAAATGCAGCAAAATATACTCACGTAGGCTACATGTCTGTAACTTCAGGTCTGAAGTGTCGTGCACCGTTTGAAAGACAAACTTCCCTGACGTTGTACGGCAAGTCAGTCGAAAGTGTCAAGTGCACTAAAAGATGTAACAACAGAAAAATGTGCATTCCAGCTTCCAGCACAGCATCAGGGCTTTCACCTATTTGTGGTCGCTCGCATGCTGGAGCAGAAACGGATTAAATCTGAAGCCCTCATCAGTGAACGACATCCTATTCCTAAAAAAAAAAACTAGGCGGATTTTTGCGGGCGGGGAGCGTGACGAAACTTGATTGTCGCGGGCAGGGACGGGAGAAAATAACATATATTTTTGCGGGAGCGGGCGGGAGCGGGACAAAATCTTGCGGGAAGCGGGGCTGGAGTCGGGACGGACAAATCCGTCCCGCGCAGGTCTCATAGCATGGACCTCTGGAGTCATTGATTCCACACAACGCTTTGAATGATCTAAAAGCTTCTCTTTTTTGAGATTAAATGGTGGGAGGCTCTTTAAAAATTTTGAAGCTGCGATTGTAATTTCAGCCAGGGAGCAGACAGAGCCAGTGTGTTACGATCCACACCTACAATTTTGAAGGCCTATTCATGCTCCCCCTGACTCTTGAAAGGCCTTCACAACCTTTCTGGTACCGACGTACCACATCGTCAATTGTGAAAGCCATTTACTTTAAACTGACTAGAATAGGACTGAAATGATATATCTAAATAGTATTGCTTACTCCCACCCAATTGTCTAGGCAGCATTGTAAATCATCAAAGTACAGACAAGAATCAATATAAGTCTGTGCCATATAAAACTGCCAGCCAAACAACTTGTTTTATCTACATGCATTGAATTAATATATTTATTCAATGTTTGTTTAATATATGAAAACATATTTATTAAATGTTATCCCACATGAGAGTTCCTCCTCATGAAAGACGTCTCAGGTTACGACTGTAACCTATGTTCCCTGAGAACGGGAACGAGACAATACGTCATCGACGCTTTGGGGAAACGCCTCAGGCGTGACAGGTTTTCCCGAAATCACAAACAAAACACGGGCAATCACTTGAAACCCCGGGAACCCGCGCCCGTTAATCATTATTGTGAAAAGATTAGCGTGCCCACCTGGGGAAACATATAAGGGCGCCTTGCAAACATACAAAATCACCTTATCGTCTGAAGGGACTGTACGGTAAAGGGGGGGGCCCCGAGGCATGCCCGGGGTACGTATTGTCTCGTTCCCGTTTTCAGGGAACATAGGGTTTAAATCGTAACCTGAGACGTTTTCCCCTTTTGAAGGGAATCAACAAAAACGTCATCGAAAGCTTTGGGGGAAAGAAATACCCAACCCCATGCTGAGGGGAGTGCTGCCCCAAGGGCAGTGACAATGTCAAAACCCAAAAAACTCAAATGAATGCTAGAACCACTCACCCTCAGGTCACAGTGGGCTGTCAGTGACAGCATTCCCCCCCGGTCATAGCCAAACTACAGCCTCAAAAAGGAAAAAATCCATTCTGATGCACTCAAAAGTTAAGATTTAAAGTATTGCATCATTACTTGATTTTAACTGGTTTTCAAATATTTTCATTGTTATAGCAAATATGGTTGCGCAAACGAACTAACCTCATTCGAGCACAATTTTAACAAACCTGATTAAAATAAATAAAACAATCTCCTTATTTGTTGAATTATTATTATTTTTGGTAACTCTGACTGTATGTGCTGAAAAAAATTAGAAATAATATTTCATAAAACATTTAATATTGCCAAAGAAGTAAGGTAACACCAGTGACAAAAAATGGTACATGCGGACTTTAAATAAATGCACAAAAATATAAAAAATCATTAAGCTGTCATTTATGCGTATTCATAAAGTCAAAGGGTAATCTAATAATGTGATGTACGTTTAAATGTTAGAAAAAGAAATACATTTTAAGATATCTTGCCATACCAAAAGTGGACGTTTCTGTAGAATGACCCATTCGTGTATATTAGGATTCGACTGAAGTACGAAGCCTTCTTTACATTAATAGTTAGCATCCAAATGTTACATTGCAAATATGGAAACGTTGGACCGTAGAGATTTGCGAACCAAACTTCGGTACAGTTTCAGTTATAGATTCAAATAAATTTGTTTAGGCTTGCCATTTAAAATAGGCTAAATATTGTTTGTAATAAAGGGCACAATAGGTATTTTTATAGGCTACTATGTGGCTATTATTAGCTACTTATTTTTCATTCCTGTTGTTTTCTTAATACCATTCATTAAGGATTTTACATAAGGGGACGTAAAATAAGCATAGCCTATGTTATAGTGTTTATAATGTTAATTTTGTATTTTATTTACCGGTCTTTTGCACTATTTCTGAATAGGCTAATAATAAAATGCGTTTTTTACAACGATGTGACGTGCGTGTGTTTTACTCTCAACTTGACCCAGTGCACCGCGCACAAGCGCACTTCTTTAGATAAGGCTAATACATTTTGATAAAACACAAGCCTTAGCTACATCATAAAACTCAGTGTATTTTAATCTTTTTCTCTGTTGTCCAGTTGTTAAATAGTCAGTCTTGAATGAAAGTTCATGCATTAATGTTATAGGCCTATTTAGTCAATGCATTATTCTTTCCTTTTTGTATTAGTGTTTAAAATATTTAATTTACGAGGGAGACAATTCTAACAGCCGTCATTTACCCTGCCATACCAAGCTGATGCATATAGCGTAGGTGAATTTATATCTACAGAAGAAAGCCCCGTCTAGGCTGTTCCCATGTACGGGTTGTGTCGATTCATTCGTTAGTCTGGTTGTTTGATGAGAAAAAGATGAAATGTAGTTGCAATAAACGAGATAAGAATCGGCTCATCAACTGCAGGAGCGGAGGACTCTTATTCTGCAGTGCGGACCTGAGGAAGAACTGATGACGCAACAGTTTGATCTTTGGCTGACAAATCAGAGGAAAGGGGCTTTGTCATTACCGCCCACGTGTAGGAATCGAATATTTAAGCTGTTTATTCATTTTTCGACCTCAGAGCGAAAAACGAAAAATCAAGCTGAATTCTTGTTTTTCGTTTTTTGGGAAAAATACAAAAACGAAAAAGGAGCTGTTTTCTCATTTTTTAAATTTCTTTGACTACCTGTCCTGTGACGTGTGTAATCTTCATCTGAGTTATTTTTCCATCCTCTATCAACTTCAGTCATAGCAGACATCATACATGAGGATTTTTTAATCTTTTGACTACCTTTCGACTATTGATCGATTGTCATTGATCGATTGCTCCTGTCTGCCTCGCTGCCTGCTGTTGTGTGTGAGTGTGTTTGCTCCGAGGCTGTTAGCTCCGTCTAAGCCTCGCATTTCTTTCTGTTTTGAACCATCGTTTACTATCATTTCTAGTTGTTTATACTACTAATTACAGCTTACCTAACATCGCTAGCTTCCGTTATTGTTAGCACAACACGCTAGTATCTCGCTAGCCTGTTAAGGCGCCACCCGTGCGCTCAGTTATTTATTTATTTTTCTCGTGCGCGCCCGCACATCTGAGTTCATAAAAAGCCCAGGTGAGTAAGAATCAGTCAACAAACACGGTGAGTAATGTCTTGTCCTGTTATTGTCACTTGCACATCATGCCATATGTTTACCATAGCCTTCCCCGTCGGCATAGGGTTTATATGTGATAAATGCAAGGAGACAGTCAGGCTGACGGAGAAGATTTCAGAATTAGAGACACGCATCCAAACTTTAATTGAGGATAGTAAGTGTGCTCGAGCTTTAGATACTACTTTGGATGCGCCTAGCATAGTGAACCATTTACATGATTCGGTTCCGGCTGAGTTATTGCCTGTGCAGCCAGGCAGATGGGTGTCGGTGAGAAATCGCTCTAGTCGCGGATCAAAAAACCACTCTTCTGTTCCGGTTACCATAACAAATCGATTTGCCCCTCTCAGTGAAACACCCACTGAGAATGCTGTTGATTGTGCCCTGGTAATTGGCGATTCTATTACACGGAACGTGAAAATAGAGACACCAGCCACCATAGTCACATGTTTGCCGGGAGCCAGAGCGCCTGACATCAAATCAAATTTAAAAGTGCTGGCTAATGCTAATCGTAAATTCTCTAAGATTGTTATTCACGTCGGCACTAATGATGTTCGACTTCGCCAGTCGGAGATCACCAAAATTAATATTAAAGAGGTGTTTGAACTCGCAAGTACGATGTCAGGCACTGTAATCTGCTCTGGCCCCCTTCCTGTTCGAAGGAGTGATGAGATAGTTAGTAGATTGTGTTCACTCAATGGCTGGTTGTCTAATTGGTGTCCGCAACATAATATAGAATTCATAGACAATTGGAAAAGTTTTTGGGGCAAGCCTGACCTGTTGAAAAGAGATGGTATTCATCCCACCTGGGATGGTGCTGCTCTTCTCTCTAGTAATTTGGCTCATAGTCTTAGAGATAAAACATGACAATCTGGGGCTCAGGTCAGGAAGCAGACAAACTGGCTAAACCGACCGTCTGCTAGCGGCCTCACGTCACCAAGGTCAGATAAATCTCATCACATAGAGACTCTTTCACCTAGATATCATCATATAGAGACTGTGTCTGTTCCCCGAATTTGGAAATCCAAAAAACTGCCAAACCTTTCTAAGGTTAAAAATCTAATTGATGTTCAACAAATAAAAAACAGATATAATACAGATGAGCAAACGATAAAGCTTGGGTTGCTGAATATTCGATCCCTTAATTCAAAATCGCTCATAGTTAATGATAAGATTAAAGACTATAACCTAGATGTGCTGTGTTTGACAGAAACCTGGCTAAAACCAAACGATTACATTACTTTAAATGAGTCCACTCCGCAAGATTATTGTTATAAACATGAGCCTCGTCTGAAAGGCAAAGGGGGAGGTGTTGCTGTAATTTATAGTAATATTCTGAAAACCACTAAGAAATCTAGTTTTAAATATACTTCTTTTGAAGTGTTGGTGCTTAATGTAAAAATTTATAGTGTAAACAATAAATCACGTTTGAGAATTCTGCTGGCTACTGTATACAGGCCACCAGGGCACCATAAAGATTTTATCAAAGAATTTGCTGACTTTCTATCAGAATTAGTATTGGCTGCAGATAAAGTCCTAATTGTTGGTGATTTTAATATACATGTAGATAATGAAAAAGATGCATTGGGATTGGCATTTAAAGACATTATAAACTCAATTGGAGTGAGACAACACGTGTCAGGACCTACTCATTGTCGTAATCATACTCTTGATCTAATATTATCACATGGAATAGATGTTGATGGCGTTGAAATTCTGCAGCAGAGCGACGACATCTCCGATCACTATCTAGTCTCGTGTAAATTACATTTAGCCAAGGCTGCAAAGCCGACTCCATGTTATAAATATGTTAGACCTATCACTTCTGCCACTAAAGATTGCTTTATCAATAATCTTCCAAATCAGTTTCATAATATCAGCATCCCAGATAGCTTAGAAGAACTTGATATTGCAACAGAAACTTTTAACTCTCTCTTTTCCAGCACTTTAGACACAGTTGCTCCGCTGCGCTTAAAGAAGATCAAAGAAAATAGTCCAACGCCGTGGTACAATGAGCACACCCGGGCCCTTAAGAGAGCAGCCAGAAAAATGGAGCGAAACTGGAAGAAAACAAAACTAGAGGTATTTCGGATTTCATGGAAGGAGAGCTCGATTGCTTACAGAGAGGCCTTAAAAGATGCTAGAACTAATTATTTTTCAACCCTATTAGAAGAAAATAAACATAATCCTAGGTATTTATTTGAACAAGTGACTAAACTAACGAAAAAGAAAGCTTCAAGCCCAGAAGTTTATAAGAAACACAGCAGTAATGACTTTATGAACTTCTTCACTTATAAGATTGATAATATCAGGGACAAAATTATAACTATGCAACCGTCTACTACAGTATCGCATCAGGGAGTATATTGTAGTCTCTGTGAGGAACATTTTGATTCATTTGTTGCTATAGGAGAGGAAGAATTTTGCAAAATTGTTAATTCATCTAAATCGACAACTTGTATGCTAGACCCTATACCGACTAAGCTACTGAAAGAGATGCTTCCAGAGGTCATAGATCCTCTTCTAGATATCTGTCATTCATCTTTGTCATTAGGATACGTACCAAAAACCTTTAAGTTGGCTATGATTAAACCGCTTGTTAAAAAACCGCAACTTGATCCTACAGAATTAGTCAATTACAGGCCGATCTCGAATCTGCCTTTTCTGTCAAAGATACTAGAAAAAGCAGTATCCTCACAACTGTGTTCCTTTTTAGAAAGAAATAATATCTGCGAGGATTTTCAGTCCGGATTTAGACCGTACCATAGTACTGAGACTGCTCTCATTAAAGTCACAAATGATTTGCTCCTATCATCCGATCGTGGTTGTATCTCTCTATTAGTGTTACTTGATCTTAGTGCTGCATTTGATACTATCGACCACAACATTCTTTTAAATAGACTAGAAAACTATGTTGGCATTAGCGGAATTGCACTAGCATGGTTTAAATCATACTTATCTGACCGATATCAGTTTGTAGCAGTAAATGAAGAGATGTCTTATCGATCACAAGTTCAGTATGGCGTACCACAAGGCTCAGTACTAGGACCGCTGCTCTTCACTCTGTACATGCTACCATTAGGAGATATAATTAGGAAATATGGAATTAGCTTTCACTGTTATGCTGATGATACTCAGCTGTATATTTCTTCAAAACCTAACGAAACTTACCAATTCACAAAATTAACGGAATGCATAGCTGATATAAAAAATTGGATGACCAGTAATTTCCTATTACTAAATTCTGAAAAAACAGAGATTCTAATCATTGGACAAAAAACTTCCTCACCTAATAACCTAGAATACTGTCTAACACTTGATGGCTGCTCTGTTAAGTCTTCGACGTTAGTTAGGAACCTGGGTGTGCTCTTTGATACTAATCTTTCATTTGAAAGTCACGTGTCTAGTATCTGTAAAACCGCATTTTTCCATCTTAAAAATATATCTAAATTACGTCATATGCTCTCACTGACAAATGCGGAACAATTAGTTCATGCGTTCATGACCTCAAGGCTAGATTATTGTAATGCTCTACTGGGTGGTTGCCCTGCACGCTTATTAAACAAACTACAGCTAGTTCAAAATGCAGCCGCTAGAGTTCTTACCAGAACCAGGAAGTATGACCATATTAGCCCGGTTCTGTCAACACTGCATTGGCTGCCTATTAAACATCGTATAAATTTAAAAATATTGCTGATTACTTACAAAGCACTAAATGGTTTAGCTCCCCAGTACTTGAGCGAACTCTTAACGCATTATAGTCCTTCACGTCTATTGCGATCTCAAAATTCTGGCCAGTTGATAATACCTAGAATATCAAAATCGACTGCTGGCGGTAGATCCTTTTCCTATTTAGCACCAAAACTTTGGAACAATCTTCCTAACACGGTCCGGGAAGCAGATACAGTCTGTCAGTTTAAATCTAGACTAAAAACACATCTCTTTGGCTTAGCATACACATAACACATTATAGATTTCTATAATTCAATGTTAGGCTGCATAGATTAGATCAGCCGGAACCGGGAACACTTCCCATAATTCCTGATGTACTTTGTACATCATAAGAAGGATGGCGTCTACGCTAATATTAGTCTCTCTGTTTATCCCGAGGTTTACCGCAGACCGCCGGATCCAGGGCATATCCAGATCTGATGAAGGACCATCACATGGACACGTCGACACGCATTATCAGGGCTGTGAAGGTCCATGGACACCTCACCACTCATCTCCTCACCGGCCGGATGACCCAACCCAACCAGATGAACTGGATAATATCGTGAAAGTTCTGATCCCATCTGACTCCTGACATTATACTGCCTAACTCATAATCATACACTGTTCATTCGTTGGCCAAAGGAGGACTGGCCCCCCGACTGAGCCTGGGTTCTCCAAGGCTTTTTTCTCCATTCTGTCACCTGATGGAGTTTTGGTTCCTTGCCACTGTTGCCTTCGCCTTTTGGCTTGCTTAGTTGGGGACATTTAATTTTCAATTGAACAATACTATTACAACATTGTTTTCCTGTTATCTCTGTAAAGCTGCTTTGAAACAATTTGTATTGTAAAAAGCGCTATATAAATAAAGGTGACTTGACTTGACTTGACTTGGATGAAACAATGTTTGGCATTATTGTGGACACTGCATGAGGGCATTTTACGTTTACAGTCTGACCTAACACTATTAATGATGAAAGGCCTGTGCTGTAAAATAACATTTAAGGCAGTGAGTTTATTTTAATTAGTGTCCCCAAAGGAAAAACTGAGACAGTCACTTTCCTTTCGTTCTATTAAACAAAAACAGAAGTCTTTTATCTCTGTTGTAAGTTAGTGGGGAAATTAAGCACTCACAGCCCCAATTGGTTAAAGGGATACTCCACCGTTTTTTCATATTAGACAATGTTATTCTCTTATCTAAGATGATTTGATACATACCTCTCTCGTCTCAGTGCGTGCACTTAATCGCTCTGTCGGGCGGAGAACTTTGAGAGCAGTTAGCTTAGCCCCATTCATTGTATATGGGCCAAACAGAGATGAAGTTAGAAGCGACCAAACAAATCCACGTTTTCTCTATTTAAATATAGTTACACGAGTAGTTACACGACCAAGTATGGTGACTCTAAATAAAATGTGGCGCTTTTTATAAGCGGGTAAAATGGATAACTATAATGTATGGCGGAATAGCACTTATTGGGAGCACTTTGACTCGGCGCTGTAATATCTTCACTCGTGAAAAGTCCTCTCCCCCCTCTTCCTCTCCCTGTCATTTCCGTCAATAGAACCAACGTGACTTTTACCTGTGCTACTAGCAAACTGCAAGAGATCATTTACAATGGCGGACTATGTAGATAATTATGACTTGTTTGTAGCAGACCCAGAGCCATATCTGTTTGAACCCGAGTACACAGAGGAGGAACTTATGGAAGCTTGTTTCCGCCACAGAATGAAAAATAAAAAAGGTAATTGTCGCAGATATAAAGTCGCAATTGCGTGTTATAAAGTCAGAATTGCGAGATATAAAGTCAGAATTGCGAGAGATAAAGTCAGAATTGCGAGAGATAAAGTCAGAATTGCGAGATATAAACTCGCAATTGCGAGTTGTAAAGTCCAATTATATGGGGGGAAAAGACGGACTTTTTTTCCTCTCAGAATAGTTTATCTCACAATTCTGACTTTATAACACGCAATTGCGACTTTATATCTCACAATTCTGACTTTATATCACGCAATTGTGACTTTATATCACGCAATTCTGACTTTATATCACACAATTCTGACTTTATAACACGCATTGCGACTTTATATCTCGCAATTGTGAGAAAAAAAGTTAGAATTGTGAGATAAAAAGTCACAATTACCTTTTTTATTTTTCATTCTGTGGCGGAAACAAGCTTCCATAAGTTCCTCCTCTGTGTACTCGGGTTCAAACAGATATGGCTCTGGGTCTGCTACAAACAAGTCATAATTATCTACATAGTACGCCATTGTAAATGATCTCTTGCAGTTTGCTAGTAGCACAGGTAGAAGTAAAAGTCACGTTGGTTCTATTGACGGAAATGACAGGGAGAGGGAGAGGGGGGAGAGGACTTTTCACGAGTGAAGATATTACAGCGCCGAGTCGAAGTGCTCCCAATAAGTGCTATTCCGCCATACATTATAGTTATCCATTTTACCCGCTTATAAAAAGCGCCACATTTTATTTAGAGTCACCATACTTGGTCGTGTAACTACTCGTGTAACTATATTTAAATAGAGAAAACGTGGATTTGTTTGGTCGCTTCTAACTTCATCTCTGTTTGGCCCATATACAATGAATGGGGCTAAGCTAACTGCTCTCAAAGTTCTCCGCCCGACAGAGCGATTAAGTGCACGCACTGAGACGAGAGAGGTATGTATCAAATCATCTTAGATAAGAGAATAACATTGTCTAATATGAAAAAACGGTGGAGTATCCCTTTAACAACTAAAACAGCTGCCCAGCAGGTTTAATGACGAGGGGAGGGGCTGCTTCAGAGCAGCCAGGAGATTCAGCAGAACAGCAGTTTCTCTAACATTCTTTTTGTTTTTTTCTACATTCTTTTCCCCAATGTCCATGTTTACCACAATAATAACAACTGCTGCCCTCTCTCTTAGGACATTTGTGTTGCTGTTGTTTCTCTGGGTTGACCTTAAAGGAAGCTGCTGCAATTTTCACTCTGGCCTTGACATCAGAGTCTCTTTTCCAAATATCTAACCTGTCTAGGTTATTTTGCAGAGTTCTAGTGGACCATGTGACGTCTAAGAAAGGCAATGCATTTTTATGCTCTGACAAAAGACCATGAAACCATGTACGAGCTAAAGGGCCATTATCATTTAACACCTTCTCTGATGTGTCTGATATTCCACTGTAAGCTGCAGCTGTCTGACAGAATCTTTCTGTGAATTCACTAACAGTTTCATCCTTCTTCTGTACACAATTAGTAATCTTTGATCAGTCCACTTTAGGTCCAACAATGCTTTTTAACACTCTCAGAACTCCCTCTCTCAAGTCATCTTTTCTGGCATTTTGAAACTCAGAATTGTTTACGGCATTTTCAAAATCATTGAATTCTGACTCAGTCAAGATCTGTGATATTAGCTGAGTGATTTCAGCTAGAGACATATCGTAGAGCCGTAGCTTTCTGGATAATTCTCTCCTAAACTCAGAAAAATTTCTTTGCACTGATGGCAAATTTTCAGCGATTCTCTCAATTTCTTTAGGACCTAAAGATAATTTGACTGTTTGTGACTGGAGTATGGGGGTTACAGATTGAACAGAGTCAATCCCTTTTGCCCTAGTCTGAGCCTTTTGTCTTGCTCCACACACTTCAAATGCATTTACATCTTTATCTATCAAACTAGAATTTCTAGTGGTTTCTAGTCTACAGAAAGACTGTAAATCAGGATAGCTTTCATCTGACTGTTGGTCTTCAGAGTCACATTTGGTTGATGCCTGGTTATGGCTCACATTTGTCTTGAAACAAGACATTTGAGTCTGTAAATGTTTGTTCTGTTCATTTAACTTATCAATACACCTAGCTTGTTCTTGTGCAATGGATAAGCTATATTCTCTATGTCAACATATTATTCCTTTCATGTTTTTCTTTCTGATACATGCACCTAACACCTTCTTGCATTCTTCAATAGACCAATAGACTTTGTCTGGATCAATATCAAATTTCTGTGTTAGTTCTTGTCTAACCTTTTCAGTGACTATTAGGTTCATTTGTTCTCCTAACAGTGTTTTGAATTCGCTATCTGACCACAAAGGAGTGGCAAGACCACCTTTTTCAGTTGTGGAGATTAGTCTAGCATTCCTTCTAACCATTTTGTGATGTTCTTTGTTATCACACAATCAAACACTAAAACGTCTCTGATCAAAAGAGGGTATACTTGTTAACTAGGGGTGTAACGAGACGCTTATCTCACGAGACGAGACAGACACGAGATTGGGTTCACGAGAACGAGACGAGACGAGATTTTTGCACAATTTTACAGAAATCCTCAATGACAAAATTCATGACTGGAAAAGTATGCAGGTGCATTTTGCAATGTTTAACTAATAATCTTATTAAGTAGACCTGAAATGACATGCATTAGGAGTATGAATTATCAAATGCATTGAAAGAAAACAATATACAACAATATAACCTTTTAATAATAAAAGGTTTTTATTGACTGGCTTTTCTCCTGTATGATTTCACATTAGTCTCTTCAGACCTTAGCCTACTGTACATTTAAGAGCTTTCAGAACTTCTGATTGAGGCTGTGTGTGACCTCCTAACTGAACTCTAGAAGTCTTAAGTGCAAACAATAAGTGCAAGTGCAACCATAATCAAAGTTAGCGCACAGACTCTTTATAATTGTTTTGAAATTGCTGTTTTATTTTGCACCGGCAGTTACAGGGTTAATGCGGTGAGTTCGGGAAAGGCCGGTAGAGAAACGAGCCTGGTGTGTTTGTCTCCACAGTTGTTCTTGCGTTCCGATTATAAGTTCAGAAACAGAGCCTCCCTTGTCTGTTGTCTTTAAGACATTACAGTACTCTCTCAATATTCGAAGTGCAAACTGAGACGATAGCCGCAAAACAGTCCAGTGATGGGTATTGGGAGACGGACGATTGTATGTTCGCGGCCTAATTTGTGCGCAATGCACATCAGCGAGCTTGTGTTTTACAGACGTTTAGTCTATGTTGCGCAACGAATCCTCCGCCATCCTCACGCGATCAGTGAACTGTGATTCGTGCTGCACTAATTGCAACTGCAACTCGTGCTGGATGAGCAGAGCAGACTTTTACATTAGTTTATAATGGTTTTTAATTATTTTTATAAAAACAGCAAAACGAGTTTAGGCGAATGTGAGTGTAGCGGTGGAATATTCTATGGTAATAGAAATGGCGCGAGATCAACCAATGGCACGAGATCTCGTTACACCCCTATTGTTAACACAGATCAATTCTTGCTAACTTTCCAAATTACCAACATTTCACACTTAACTTTGGCTAAGTCTTCCCTGTTTGCGCAGAGGGTATTTAAATCAGTAGCATAAGATGCTAAATCTCCCTGTCTGAAACAGAGGGTATTCTTTCTTCCCTGTCTGCCTGAAACAGAGGGTAAAATCAAATATTAACACGTAAGGCTAATCTTCCCTGCCTGAAACAGAGGATAAAATTTCATCTCTAACAGAAAAACTTTAGAGGATATCTTCGTTAACCAAACACTACAGCTATCTGATAACTCTTTCTCTGGCGGCGCAGAGGCACACAATTTGTACTGGTCTTTCAGCGGTTCTTTGAATAGAGTGAAACTCCTTGAATCTTTGTTTGTATGAAAAAGATTCCGTCTGGAACTTCAGTCAGAAAGGTGATTTCTTGTTGAGATTCAGTTCTGGAACTCAGTTCACTTTCTTGAGATCTTTGTTGCTTAAAGTTTCAAGATTCAGTCTGGAATTCAGTTAGAAGTTCATTCTTTGTTGAGATTCTTTGTTGAGCTTGAAGTTTCAAGATTCAGTTCTGGATTCAGTTGAGCATTCTCTATCCAGGTCGCGGCAGCATCTGTTGGATAATAATTTTCTTCTGAACACCGCTGATGAAATCAAAAAAGATTGTGAAGGCGACTGTATCAGAGTGCCACATCCCTCAAAATTGACAGGTTGGGTGGATGACATGAAGCTATGGCCAGGAGTTAGCCATATTGACATTATTAATTATTTTATTTTTTCGGAGGGTGTAGATCATGAGGAGATGCGCAATTACAAAAGCACAGAGGCCTTCAATTATTTCTTTAGTAATAAAGTCGGGCACATTTCTTTACTGAAGCACGGAGACTATGTATTTTTGAAAGCAGAGGTAGACAGAAGTCAAAGTGCTAACCAGCCTAAGCTTATTGCTTGGGTTATGCTGCAGCAGTCGGGGGTGATAGAGACTGTCGGATGTTCATGTATTGCTGGATTAGGGAGATTGTGCAGTCATGCATCAGCTATACTTTGGAAGGTATGAAGAAAAGAAAAACAATTAATTTTGTTTTTATCTGTGATTTAATAAAAAATAACGTGATCAGATCACATTTGATGAATGTTTTTTTTTCAATTTAGTTTAGTGATGTGGGGAAGACACAATCTGAAACACATGGCAAAAGCATATAGATCAGATTCTGGTAACGTTTAGGTGAATGTGCTCATGACAGGTTGAGAATGCAGTTACTACCGGGAAGACAGGGCTTGCATGTACAGATGAGCAGCGCAGGTGGAATGCAGGGACAGTCAGGAACCTTGAGCCAAAACGACTCCGGGACATAAATTTCAGCCACCACAGGGCAGGAGATGAATTTAGAATTAGTGTGTCAGGTGCTCAGCCATTACCAAACACCCCACAATATATGTCACAAGCAGAATTTATAAATAATGTAGACAAAGACCCAACAAAGCCGCTTTTCTTGTTAAAAAACAGTCTATTGGGCAAGTGTTACAGTGTAAAACCAGTAGAGCAACCTTGTAGCCTTGCAAATACTACAGTAGATGCAAGATTTAAAGACCCCATCAAACCCATGCTGGTTCTGATCTCACATGTGAGACATGTAAAAGTTGCTATGAGTTGTATGTTCAAGTGAGCTGTGCACAGGCTTCTACTTTAGAATCTGAAAAAAGGGAGCAGAGTTCTTCCGATTTGTGGCACAATGCAAGAAAATTGAGAATAACTGCAAGTTCAGCTAAAAAGGTTCCTTCTTGAGCATTCACCAATCCTGATAAGTTTATGGCAGAGCACCTGTACCCCTCCTTTCGTTGCAATTATACCTCAAAATATAGTAATGAGAATGAGGCGATTGCTGGTAATGCACTTCAAGAGCAAGGCATGAGTATTACACACAGGGGCATCGTTGTTAGTGTCACAGAGCCATGGTTGTCAGCCAGCCCAGATGGGGTAATTGACTCATCTGTCATACTTGAAATAAAATTGACCATAACTGCAATGACATCAAGCTAGTAGATGGAGTACCACAACTTCAGAAAACAGGTAGCCGAGGATATTACATGCAGGTACAATTAGGCATGTTTTGTGCCGGTCTGAAGATGGCCAAATTGTTTATGTGGAGCCCAAATGACACAGTTATGTTCACTGTACCATTTGATGAGCCCTATGTTCTGGAGAGGGTAGGACATCTGAAGAGATTTTATTTCTAAACAATGTTGCCCCAGCTTGTGGATGAATTTGTTGGTCAGCGACTGAAACTGCAGAACAGATACATGAGCATAATGAATTCATAGAAAATATCCCTTAGAAACATTTTGTTAAAATCACAAAACAACTGTTAGGTGCTGCTGCTGTTAACAGTATGAAAACTATTTTTTTTACCCAAACAATTGTATACATTTAAAAATGCTAAGCATAAGTATTGTTGTACATAAGTGAATATTTATGAATACATAATGTTGGTCATGTAAAATTGCAAATCTGCAAATCTGATCAAAGATTTGCAAATCTGTGCAAATCTGATCAAATCTATTGTACACAAATTTCATACTATTATTTTATTTAATGCCATATCAGCATTCAAAGCTATTTTCATGACAAAAAATCAATTACAAAAATAAAAATATCATATATATATATATATATATATATAGATAGATAGATAGATAGATAGATAGATAGATAGATATAGATATAGATATAGATAGATAGATATAGAAAATATCTATAGAATATAATATATATAAAAAAAAACAGTAATTCATATTATACAAGATTTTTTTAATTAACATGACTATCCAAAACCATTTCAGGCCAAATTTCATACAAAGAGTAAATATAAACAGTCAAAAATTAAAAAAGACAGAGAGTGTCAATATGAAATATACAGGAGCAATTTATGTAGATGTGTAAATCTCGGCGTTCGTGGTTCGACTACTCGAGACTGTTTTCCAAAGATGGCTCCTGTCTGTTTTCACGAAGTGGACTATCTTTATAAAATATCTTCTTATTAAACTGTCTGTACACTTACAATGTTCTCAATGCTTCGGTTTGTATGTAGGGACCCTGATTATGCTACCGTGTTAGTGTTGGGCTATTTTGAGCCTTGTTAGTGGTATTAACTAGCGATTTTTATTTGTCATTACTCTATGCCCTATATACTTGCGTTATACTAGCGTTATAGGCTAAACTGTTTTTAGAGAAAAAACTATTTACATTCGATAATCATGAAAACAAATCTCAGATAATGGTTGACTAGGTAACAATGTGTAATTAGACCAAATTTAATTTTGCACCGGAGTTCTCCTTTAAGTTAGCGAGGGCCGCACAGATTCTGAGGATTTTTTCAATTTTGGGGGTCATGTTTATTGGTATTACTTGAGACAAGATCTTGTATACTTTAAAGGTGCACTGTGTAAAAAATTTGAGTATCTATTAACAGAAATGCAATATGACATCCATAACTATGTGTTCAGTGGTGTATAAAGAACTTACTTAATAAACCGTCATGTTTTTATTACCTTAGAATGAGACATTTATATCTACATAGGCGCGGGCATCCCCTACTATGAAGGTCGCCATATTGTGACGTCATGTTTCTACCGTAGCCGTCAGCGAACAATAGACATGTGCCGGTATTCGGTAATGCGATAAATCGCGGTAATGAATATGCACGATATTGTTATCGTGGGCACTTCAAAATACCGTGAAAAATAATAGATCCGAATTTAGATTTTTAGAATGCGCATTAGCTTATTTTCCATCAACCGTTAAAAAAACCCCACTGCATATATGCTGCGCAAAACACGTGCGCACTCTGATGTAAACAATCCCCACATAAGCACATGCAGCGCAGTGCGTGCTCTAGTGTAATGTAAACAATCGCCGCATGGAGAAGAAGCATATGGCGGAAAGAGGAACGCTGCCGACGATTTATCTCCTTTCTAAAAGCAGAACTGCCAACTATGAAGGTAAAAGAGTAGCTAAACTCGAGAACACGTAGATGTGAATTTGATAACTTCATAGCATTCAGCTTGAGACTCACACAATCAACACTTTTCACATGCTCTCACGCCACACATCCATTTTCTCACACAGAGAAAAATCGCGGAGCAAAGAGGACACTGACACCGACTTTTTATATGAAAAAAATTGTCAGCTCTCAGGTTCTGTCCATTTTATTACGAAATGCAGACAATAAATACCGTTTTGGCGCTTGTAAATGTGACGTGACAGATCTCTGTAGCACCTTAGTTCAAGTGAACCGATCATCTGTTACTTTTTATTTAAAGATATAGTACAACTTCCCGAAAGGTATTATGCCTCATTCATAATAGATCAATCACTGTTTTTCAATCACGGAAAGAGGTCAATAAAACTGCAGGAGAACAATCGTCACATTTACCTCAGGAAAGCCATTTAATTACCAGGACATTAGTTGACTAGAAAAAAATAGAGAGGAGAATTTTTTGCTAAATATGTGCATATTACATATTTATTATATTTTTTACTTATGTCATTAGGCTACATAATTGTTATTATAATGAAAACTACATTATATTTAATTTAATTTTAACCTTTAATAATACCAGTTGATAGGCTTTCTGTATGTTTACAGAATTATGTGAGATATATTTTTTCTTGAGAAAATATAAATGTAGAAAATTTACATGTAGGCTATCTACTGTAGCCTACCTAATATTTATCCAAATGAGTTAAGATTGAATCAAGATTAAAATCAAATCAAGAATTGAACTGAAATCGTAAAAATTGTATTAAGCAATAATACAAACAGTAGCTTACCAGTCACTGTACCATGTAAACATTGTAACATGTTGTCACTAAACTTATCACTCACCAAATGTTTTGACAATCACAATTACACCTATTGTGATGCAAGTTGTTTTTTTTAGAAGTTGTGGCCATTTGAAGGTAGGCACTCAGAAAAACTAAAAGCGGAGAAAACTGCCTCTAAAGATCTGCAGTTCTCACCTCTCTCTGGCGCTGGGAGTGACAATAGCGCTCATTTACATCTCATTTAAATAAGCCATACCCCTGTAAAGCTCCCCCAATGTGCTTTACAGCTTTTTTTTCTTTCCTGCTAGCTAATAACAATAGTAGGTATGGGAAGGTCTAAACAGACTAAACATGAGATAGCGTGTACGTGTTCTTAGAATGAACACAAAACAAAAAACTTTAATGTTTATGGAAACTCACCCCCAGGACCGGCAAATGCACTTCTGCCGCTCTAGGCGAAAAACAATTGTGCTGCCCCTCTATTTGCAACGTATACCAGCAACAACACACAAAGACCAATATGCCATACATATAACGCAAAACCAGCAACAACACACGAAGACCAATAACGTTATGCCATACATAACGCAAAACCAGCAACAACACACAAAGCCCAATATGCCATACATATAACGCAAAACCAGCAACAACACACAAAGACCGCCATGATATAACACCAAACCAGCAACAACACACAAAGACCAATATGCCATGATATAACACAAAACCAGCAACAACACACAAAGACCAATATGCCATGATATAACACAAAACCAGCAACAACACACAAAGACCAATATGCCAAAGGCCTACATATAACGCAAATAGTGCGCAACGCGCGTGTGCCCAAAATGTCAACAATATTAAAGTTTATGCAGGAGGCAAATGCCTGCTGGCATTTTTCTTTAAGCAGTCATGACAGGGATTTTCCAAATAATCACATTTCACCTCCTCAAATTACTGTTGCAAATCTCTTTACATGTGCGTATACACACACAACAGAAATGTCCGCAAGCACATTATATCATCAGCAGGTTCAGCATCCTAAATAACGACTAAAGAGCAAATGAAGCTTAACTTACGTTTCAGAAACGCGCACGGCAGGCCTTCATGTTCCCTGTTCACAAAACGTTCCCCATTCAAAGCAATCGGGATGTCTCATATGAAACAGCCAGCTACCGTTGTCAGCGAGCCGAGCCGCCGTATTCAAGCACCGAGGGCCGCGCGCGCGGATTTCAGTTTCCCGAGCCCACAAAGTGCGGCGAGAACATTTTCAGTGTACCGGTAACTGCCACGGTTCAGCTCATCTACGACAACCTTTGCGGCGTCCATCTTCATTGAATTGAATTGAGCCGACCAGAGCACAGCATAATAAGTAGCCATGCGGTTCACTTGGAGGGCGGGGACAAAAGCGCCATATTCAGTATGGACATACACACAGACAATAACACACCACGCCCCTACTGCGTGCTAGAATCTACGAAAACAAGCCGATTTCAACCTCAAAATATAAGGTTTTAAATATACCAATACTGCTATCTCAAACATGGAGAGGCTTCTTCGTGATTTCAACTAACAGATTCTGCAAAAAAGCGGAAATCACAAATTTTGGAAAAAAACGCTTGTTTCTCAGCAAGTTGTGCTGCCGACTTGCATCCCTGGTTTCTGTAACGGGTCACATATGTAGTTGGGTTGTTTCATGTAACTTAATTCTTCTCCCTCGCTGTGTTATGGCTTTGCTATGTGGGGATAAATGTGCTGGTTACGTTCGTGAGACAGCTGATTAGTAGGCTACTCTTGTCATTGACCGTAAAACAGTTACAGGAATCACCAACCCGTCGATCTTGGAAGCATTTTAAGTCGATCGAGTTTCCAAAATCTGAGAAAAAAGCCTTTTGTGTGTAGTAAATTGTGTCATGGGGATGTGGAGGTGCGCGCGCTGTTACAATCATGTCATTTTTGCGGCGCACACCTTTGGGCTCATGCGGACGCGTACAGTATTTACAAGGCTCTTTAACCAGCTCAGCCACAGTAACAGCTCATATTAAGCCAGCTAAACTTTTACTACCTGTTAGAAAAAAAATATATAGTTAAAAATATATAGTTTCATGTGGTTCTTCTCCCTCGCTGTATTATGGGTTTGCTATGTGGGGAGAAATGTGCTGGTTACGTCCGTGAGACAATCAGCTGATTACTATTATTATATTATATATTAACAGTGTTGTGCAAGTTACTTCCAAACTGGAATACATTATATATTACATGTTACTGTTATTTAAAAGTAATTCATTACCTTACAATATTACTGTCTCAGAATTGTAATGCGTTACATTACTCCTGTATTACTTTTGAGTTACTTTCATCAAAATAACTATACAGAAGTAGAACTTAACATTCTAAAATGACTAGGCTAACTATATGCGATATGAAACCGAAATCGCGACACTCAGATCCACGTACCTGCAGAATCGCGACACACCCCTTCCAACTCCAAGAGTTATCCATACCGTCCAGATCCAATGCTACCACATCTTTAAATTACTATTAGTATTATTTGAAGTTAACTTAACATTATAAAATACGTAGATCTACGTCTTAAAAAAAATTTGAGGATAAATTATTTAAAATTTGGGAATTCCAGCGTAATGGACATGACATTTGCTGTCAAAACTTGAAAAATAAATTCTCAGAAAATGCATTAATACCAAAATATTGAAACGTCTGTTTATCCATAGGCACCTCCCTGAAAGGAGTCCAGACATTAGAAAAATATCAGTCTACACATGCATTTTATATTTAATATTAGGGAAATAGACAGTCAAGCGTGACAAAAAAAAA